>DWJH01000113.1:0-14170 GCA_018248735.1 Tagiades litigiosa | reverse complement strand
CAAGTAGTAAACAAGCCATTAACCCCAGTCCTTTTTTATTAGCAAAACATTTTTTGAAAAAGGTTTTGTTTAATGTATATTTCTTATCATTATTTTCCACTGTCTCATCATCGTATGGTTGATTTTTTTCAATATTAGATAATGAAGTATTATTTTTTGTTGCGTCATCAAAATTACATGATTCCTCATCACTTAATTCTTCTATAACATCAAGATCAGATATATAACTACTTGATACCTTTTTTGGATATTTAAAACGATCTTTTAATGACATGTGAGTGCTGGTTTCTTCTTGAAGTTGAATTTGATCTAAATTATGTAGACAATTTTTATTCTCGAAGTAGTGAATTTCTATCTCTGAAGTGATCTTTTCCTCATTAAAGTTACTTGTCGAAACATAGATTTTATAAATATAAAAATTAAAGAACATCAAAAGGGATTACCTATGCGTAATAAATTACTTGTAAAAATCGATTTATGATTTTTGATAAAATTAATAGAAATCAAACGATTGTCTTGCATTGTTTAAGTTTATTTTAATTTAAAACAACTTATATCACTTATTTATATTTGAGATTGAAGATATTTTTTCTATCAGTTTTTTCATTAAAAAACACATTTTGATATCTATTAAAAACTATAGATTATTTTTCGATTATATTCAACAAATCAAACTAATGAAAAATCAAAAATCTAGATGTAATGATAAGAAATATTTTTTAATTATGTTTTTAAAATCTAAGCGTTACAATGACAAATAAAAGCGTTAAAACGGAGCACAATATAGTAAAGCAAATTTTTGCTTTTTTGGAAGTTTCAAGCTCAAAACAGAAAAAATCCGTTAATGTATTTCTAAAAAAAATAGCTAATGAGAAAATTCCCACAAGTCCACCAATTTTAGAAAAATATTCCCAAAAGAAATTCTCATGTTCTATGTACTCTAATGCAATGTCTTTTATAGTTGTCTCATTAGAATCCTGGTTCGTTTCAAGATTAATAAGTAAATCACTAGCTGCTTCAGTATTTTCAGAAGTTGATGGTCCTGCTGCACTTTCTTCTTTTGAATCATCAAATTCAATTACAACATTTTTTAAAATGCTTTCATTTATTTTAAACTCATCTTGTGATAACAAATGAGAACGTTTTTCCTCTTTATCAAGTCTGCATTGCTCATTAACGTTATCATGACCCTCAATTTTTGTTATTAATTCTAGATTATTCATATTTTGGCATTCTGCTGTACCATAAATTTTTTTAATTAAAAAAACGAACAAAAATTTCATCATTAAATGGGGTAAATGTTTATTTATATTATTTTTTTACAAATATGTTTTTGATCGTAGATTTTATTCTCAAAAATCAATTTTATAGCTAGAAATGATGGAGAAAATTACAAAATCAAACTAAAACATAAAATGTGCAATTATTTAGTTTAATTTATTCTTAAACAATCTTTGTGCCAAGAAAGTTCTAATTAAATTTTTGAAATAAAATTTTAAATTTAGATCTGATGTACTTTTTAAGCAAAAAAATTGCATGAAAAACGTTGATTTATATAATTTTTGTCTATCACTTAAATTATTTTTCATCATCAGCGTAATTTTAATAAGCGAATGTATTTTTAGAGCATATTTTACCATAATGAAAAAAATGTAAAATCTAACGTGTTTTTTGCAACATCAATTTACTCGTTTACTTTAGACTTGATTGGTTGCACGAAATATCATTCTGATTTTAAAGGCAATATATAATGTTTGTAGTTGGTAACTACCGGTTGAAAGATGAACTTAATTTAGAAGTTGACGGTGCATTAAATTGCTGTACTGACTCTATTTTTTGAATCAAAGGCTAAACTGCGGGATAAATGTCTTTTAGGTAAGTTGGAAAAATAAATTTTATGGAATTTCTTTGAAGCATTGTAAAAATTCAATTTAGGGCTCTTCAAAATAAGCGAGACTAAATTTAACTATTGCAAAACACCACTGATTAACATAGGTTATTGTAAAAAATTTTCTCATTCTAATTTAATTAACAAAAATACTTTTTAAAATAGTTTATTTCTAGCTTCTTTAACCTCGTTAATTATTTTCATAATACCACCTATGATACCTCCTAAACATAAAAATAAGATAAAAAACGGTAACCCCCATAAATACCTTTTCTTATAGCAAAATACCGTTATAACGCAGGCAAGTACACTCAAAAACAATAGAATTATGATTACTTTATAGCTTTCTGGTGATAAATCAAAATATAATTCTTTTAATGTCATAAAAATATTTTTTTTTAACTCTTGGTTTTCTTCAGTATTTTCATTTGAATCTTGAACAAGATTAGAAGACCGAGGTACATCTTCTTTTTCAAACATTTCTGTATTTATAGATTCAAATTCGTTTTCAACATCGATGCTGATATCATTTTTTGATTCATTAATTTTTTCTGACGATTGATCTTGAAGCAATTTCATTTCGTATCTTTCATCATTTGATTTGTGTACATCAGCTTTAACCAGCAAAATTGTACTTTCGTCATTTATATTTTCAGTCGATGCGCAGATTTTATAAAGTATATTAGCAATCGAAAGAATATCTAACATTAATGGGCTAAAAATTTTTAAATTAATTATTATCTTAGCCGTCCATGGCTCGAAATTCTATATATGGATAATAACATGTCTAAATATGGACATTAGTATTCGTATAAATTAGTAGGTGTTTCTTGCCCCATGCTATCTCATAAGAAAATAAAAAAAAACCGTAAATGTTTACTACAAAAAACAGATTTTTTTTATTGCTTGTTAGTTTTTGACACATAAACATAATTTTAAAGTTTTATTTTTGATTTTTTTTTTCTTTTTTATAATTGTGAACTACAAAAATATAAAATTTAAATAATTTTTATGTTTGCGCAGTAGACCAAAATAAATTTTTACATTGAAGCTACCAGGCCTGTGTCTATTTCTAAATATGGATTTGACTTATTTATATTTCCATATTTGGAATTGTTTGCCTAATAACAGCTTTTAAATAGGTCCATGTTTTTAAAAGCTAACACATATTCATTTTATTGTTTTTATTAATCGTGCACTAAATTTTAACAATTTTTCCAAGCATTTTTATCTCCCAAAAATGACCATTGAAAAGAAATTTTGTCAAATCTGTTTTTTTTTGTAATTTAAATTATTTAATTATTTTTTCATATAAAAAATTGTTTAAGATTAATATCACTATTATAAATCGCCGTTAAATGGAAATTTTTGATGTTGTTATATTGATTTTTTATCAATATCTAAAAAATCGTTTTTTTTTTATAAAAACTATTTAAAATCTAAAATTAATTTTAAATACAAAATAACTTTTATTTTATCACTAATTTAATCTTTAGAATTACAATTTTATAAAAGGGGTATGATCTCAATAGTATTCTGGATTATATTTTTAAAATCACAAAAATCGTACGAAAAATTAGAGGAAATCTATTATTTTGAATACACACACGAGAATTACGAAAGCATTTATGATCTTGTCAATCTTAAGGAGCTAAATATTTACACAAATGAAAAAAATTTTGGAAGAAATTGCTGTAAGTTATTTTCAAAGAAACTTACACTAGATGGAGTAAATAATCATGAGACAGTTTTTGATATTCAAGGATTTATTAGTAAAAACATGTACGATGTCTTAAAAAAAGAAAAAATATTAAAATTGTCGTTGATCTACGAGCAAACTGAAAATTTTATTGAAAGGAAAATGGTGTATGAAATAAACGAAAATGAAGATGGATTGTTATTTACCAGAGGACAAGAGGATTTTATAGAGCGTATTACAGTTAAAAATTTAGAAAATTTATTTACTTTATCAAAACTTTCTGAGATCATTAAAGAAAATGATGAATTAATAGAGAAAATCAAATTATTACAAGTGCTCCATGATTATTTAAAAAGTTCAAATAAAGATGAAGATCATTTATCTCTATTAATCAATAAATGGGATTGTGAAACCACGCCTTATATTTATGAAGGATACATTATTTCAAGAAGCAAAATGTTTTACTTCTCGATAAATTGCTTTAATTTTTGGCTAATTAAGTCTATGAAATTATTAAATTCAAAAAAAAATAACTTTATAGAACTGAACTGGGATGATTTTGTTGAACATAGTTTTACCATTCAAAAGAAAGGCATATTGATAACAAGAAGCGCTAATTTAAATTATAATCTAAATTCTAAACGATTTAAAGGTTCATTTAAAGATTTAGTTGAAGAAAAAAATTATAAATTGTTTAAAAATACAGTTTTATTTCCCATAACATTGAATGATGAGAACAATAAAAAAAATTTAAATTAAATTGAGTAATATAATAAAAAACTTATAAAATGTTTGCAAAAAAAACTTATTAACTCAAAAGAATCATTTTATAAATAAAATCTTTTAAGTGTTGTAAAAAGTTTTGATAAAAAGCTGGTCAGCTTAGAGACGGCTCTTCATTGCTGTCGGTACTCGCTGCTGTGTTTCCACCCTCACGCGTTCCCCAACACTTTAAAGGGCCGTACAACTTCCTTTCGAACATTATACAGTCCTACAACGAGTCCATCTACGACTGACTTAACTGCTGAGAGATGTCGAATTACCTCAGACAATTATAAGGGTCGTGAAAATATTTATAATTGGAAAAAAGAAAAAATTAAAAAAATGTGGTACTTTAGGATAAAGAATTTAAAATATCAATATTGAAATTTTATGCGATATCTAACAAAAAATAAATTGTTTCTAGAATATATTTTATTGTATTAGTACTCTGGTGGTTTATTACAAAAACAAATGGCCAAATTATATAAATTGCTTAAAATACAAACAATAAACATGTCTTCCTGATTAGAATTATAATCAAGAGAATATTTAAAATTTTTAGGTATCAAATTGTTCTCTTTAAGATCTTTTTCTAGACTTGACTGTTTTAAATAATTCATATATTCACCTTTGGAGCAAGTGGTCAAATAATAAGTAGCTTCTATAAATAAAGTTTCATTATCTTTCTTTGCTATACCTTTGCTTAAGTATTCCACGTATTCTTCCAGATATTTTTTAAATCCTTTAATATTCACTTTTTGTCCTGGATATAAATCTAACAGAACTCCATTTACTTTATTTGAGCTGGATTTATCTGATTGACTGTTTTTTGCCATTGAATCACAAAATAAAGCATCATAAAGTAAACCTTCTATAGATTTATCATTATCATAAAGAAATGCGTAAATTTTTTCAATATCTTGTACATGTTCTTTGTTGATCCTAACATCAAATTCATCGTTCAATGCATTTTTACCAATAGATTTTTCGAAGTTACGCAGACAAATTTTGGTTTTAGATTCGGGCTGTGAAATGGTAGTTTGTATCTTTTTATCTTTATAATATGTTTTATAAATCACGTAGCTCAAACACATCAACAAGACGACTGCTACACAAATCGTCACCGGCAGAAATAATCCCCTTTTAAAAATCATGGTCTTGAAAAAATAACGATATAAATAATTTTAATTTAATATTTTAAAACATAAAAAAGGTCTTAAACATAATCCAAAACATCTTCATCTTCAATTATATCACGTAATAGTTTTGATTCATCAAGTAAATAACCATTAATTACCAATTTATTTTCTTTATCTGGCATTTTATCAAACAATTTAAATAAATCACAAACCAGCATTTCTTCTGGGACATTTAAAGATGTTGATCTATTAAAATTAAGATTTATCTTAATATTTAACATTTTTCTTTTATTACCTACAACTTCAAAAACATTTTCATCCTTTGTAAAATTCAAATCTTCCAGTGTAAGGAACTTAGAAACATAAATACCTTTGTATTTCAACTTGGCTTCATCAGAAAGATTGTCAAATAATGGTTCTAAAGTGTCATTATCATCAAGAAAAAAAACCTTTTCACTTTCACCATCTCTACAAATTACATGATTTTTCTTAACAGCCTCTGGTTTTATCATAATGGGAGCTACCTTAGGCTGTGCTTTATTTTCGATCTTAGATTTTGCTTTCTTAGTGGTCTCAGGCTTTACTTTCGGTAGAACACTCTTAGGCATTGTTTGATTAAAAACATTAAGTGGTAAACTTGTTATCTTAACAGAAGCAGTTTTTGGGGATTTCTTGGCATGAATTTTCGGCATTGTATCTTTTACAACCTCCGTATTCGTTGATGTTTCAACTTTAGGAGTTAATTTGATCTCAGACTGTAGACCTGTTTTATTGACCACAGTTGGCACGACATTAAATATTTTTGTATTGATAGATTCGATGGTAGACATCACAGAATGTAGATTTCCTTTCTCTTCCTTTGTTATGAATGTTGTTAAAGACTGTATGCTTGCTTCATTTGCGATAGGGTTGACTTCTGACAATGAATTCAGTAATTTTACTTGTTCAGATACATTACATGCTGTAAAATTTTCATATTGTAAACCTGTTTCTTTTACTTGTTGATTTTTTGTTATTTTATTTTCTGACTGTAAGTCATCTACTTTTGCTTTTTCTTCTATTTTAACTGGTGTATTGGATTCTAATACTGAACCAATTTTGCTATCATTTACTAAATCTACTGTTCCAGTTATTAATTTATCTTCGGATTTTATATTTTTTGTCTGTTTTTTATCATTAGCTTTCTTATTTGTTGTTTCTTTTTTCTTAGTTTTTTTCGGCGTTGATTTTTTGGTTACAGCAGCTTTTCGTTTCGGAAATTTACTTGTATTACTAGTTACTACCACTTCACATTCTATATCAGAATCATTTATTGTATCTTTAATTGTATTTTCATCATGTTTAGAAATAAAAACAATTTCATCACTGTCATTAGATTCCATTGGGGAAGTAGAAATCAACGAAAATAAAATTTACAATTAATCTTTATTTAGAAAAAGTATTTGTTTTATCCCAATGATAAAAAATATAACAGCAACTTCAAATGAAAATAAAATTAAAAATGTATTGGATGATAATGACGAGTGTTGGTTTAGTGGGCATAATACAGAACAGGTTATTAATGTCGAATTTAACGAAGAAATTTATTTAAAAAATATTTATTTTAAATTTCAAAAAGGATTTGAATGTAAACAAGGAATTTTTAGTTTTAACCATGACGAAAACTACATTGACAGACCGTTAAATGAGAGCAATGAAGTAAATTTAAAGGTAAAACAAATGAAAATACGACTTATAAAAAGTACTGACCTATACAATAGATTTTGTATTTACAAAATAACATTAAATTATTAAAAAATTAGTATTTGTGGAAGTCAGAACGAACCGTTTCATCATTTTCAGACTGGGGCGGTAAAAGTCATCACTCTTCGGGGTAAAAAAAAATTTCTTATTTTATACAAAAAATTTTCTAGAAAAAAATAAAAAACAGTTTATTTAGATATAAATGTATCTATAACATAAATCACATCTTATTTGTCGAATTAAAACATGTTTGGACTATTTTACTCTCTGAAAAGCTCAAAAGATATCCGTAGTATGACTCATTTTTTTAAATACATTAAGTACACTCTGTAATACTGTTTTGTATCATATTCTGGATTATTGGCTACTACAATTCTATATATTGTGTTCAGATGTACCTGTCTTAGTAATTACAAATAATTAACCATCTCGCATGCTAACAAAAAATCATTTTAACAGGAGTTTATGTCGTCTAAAAAACTTACTTAATCTTGAACAAGTTTCAAAAATTTTTAATGGTTGCTAGACATGAAAAGAACCTTTACAATTTCAATTTGCAAATAAATTACTGGTGCAAAATTTTTTATAGAAAAATTAGAAATTAAATGAAACAAAAATTATAAATTTTTACGACGTACTAAGATATTTTCAGTGGATAACGCTTAATCGCCTTTAAGCCAAAAACTTTTTCTAAAACAAATTGCCAAAATATTAAAAGCTGCGCACAAGTCCGTCTTTACCCCATGTCCAGTAAGTGCAATACACACTGGCACCAGGACATTTTTAAAAAATTCAAAAGCTTTACTATAGTATGAGACGCTTTTGGCTTCACAAAACATTAAAACATTTACAAACTGTTGTATGCCAGATGAACTTAATGACCAAGTAATATATATGGAAGATTAAATTTTGTATCAAGCTAAATCTTGTATTTTGATAACAAAGAACTGTTTTTTAGTTAATTTATTTTTAAACTAGCTTTTCATAAAAAGATTTTAATCTTGCAACCAAAAATCCATTAAAACCATATCGTGATGTAGAAAATCCATAACTATTTGGTCAACATTTTAAATAGTAGTATAAAACACATCAAAAATTAACATAAATCACAAATTTTTTTTGTGCCCCTATCTAGGTCAAAATAATTAATTGATAATTTCAAAAAAATTCTCATGACAAATTTGACAGGATATCGAAAGAGATGTTGACAGCGACACATAAAAGATTAAAAGGATTTAAGTATAATTATGGCTTCTTTTAACTAAAAACATGATTATTTTAAGCATAATGTCAAATATCAATCAAATAAGTCCGAAACTTTTATTACTTTGAAAAAAATAAATCGCACATATAATTGGATATTTATGGAAAGTAGGGTATTAAAAGGGGGTCAAAGATATATATCGAACTTAAAGACATGCCCCAAAAATGCCTAATCGAAATAGTTTAACAGCTTATTTTTCAGATCAAAAAAATTTTGATGAAAATGAAGAACATTTGCGAAATAATTTGAAACAAAATAAAGAAGATTGTCAGAATATGGAAATTGATCATGTATTCCCGGATGGTGCACTCCCTATACACTACGCATGTCTCTATAATTCAACAAAATTTTTTATGAATCCAAATCTTCCTCATACGCAAATTAATATTCCTGGTGGATCATATAATTCGACTCCAATGATGTTTACCATTAACAACTCTAACTATAAGATACTCTTAGCTTTTCTACTTAATGGTGCAGATATCTTTCAAAAAAATTCGAGATCATTAGATGTGTTAGATTTTTGTGTGTCATACGAAGATGTCTTAGGATTAATTCTGATCTTAAGTTTTATAGAAAAACCTATTATGATTGATACATACTTCAAGCAATCACAGAAAGAGAACAGTAAACAGATAGAGAAGTTTTTGATTCTGAGAAAAAACGAAATAGAAGCAAAAAATGCAGATGTAAATGATAATCATAATATTTCTTATTTTTCTAAAGGACAGTTGTTTTTTGCATTAGTTTCCAGTGTTTTGTGTTTCTTTTTTAAAAAATATAAATGGATAATCGCTGCTTTTTACTTCTTTATTTTATGTCCTTTTATCATCTGGTCTCCTTTTCCTTTTATTTCTAATGTGGCGTTTTCGGCTTATGCCTATTATGATTTGTACAATGTAAAACTTTCTAATAAGTTTTCATATATTTACATTTATTTTCTTATTTTATTTCATTTAATCTGTTTTCTTGGGATCTATTTTACTAAATCATCTATTTTAAAAATCACTAAAATTAAGATTGCAAAATCTCTCTTAATTGATTTGATTTTTAAAGATAAGTATGATCTAAATAATATCTGTTTTAAATGTCTTAATAAGAAATTGATTGGCAATCAACATTGTGAAAGATGCAAAGGATGTGTACATGGACAAATTTTTCATTGTCCTTTACTCGATAAATGCATATCCTCAAAGGGAATTGAGGCAAATTGGGAGTTATATAACTATTTTACTTTACTATTATACTTTGTTGTTTTTTTAATTAATTTCAAATATAACAACCAAGCTTTATACGTCTATCTTATTTGTTTTTTATCAAACTCTGTGTCTCGTTTAATGTTTATGTTTGCTAATGAAAAGCGAAAGAGTAGAATTCAGGCCTTTATAAGAAAAAATAATGTCATGCAAATTAAGTTAAACCAAGTTTCTGTAGGAAAATATATAATAGATTCGAATGATGAATTTTGCGAATGGCTTGAAAATTTAGGATCAATATAAATTTTAAATTAAAATCGATTAATTAAATGGTAAGTTATTTTGCAAAAAATGCACATAAAAACTTGTTTACATTACAATATGTTGATTTAAATAAATTTTATATCATATTATATACGTTTTTATAACAATACGTTCTTGTTAAAGCGTTGAACAAGTTTTTTCTATATTCGTTATAATAATTTTTGAAAACAAAAAAATATTATATGGTATTTTAATAAAACAGCATACATATTTTTTCTTTTTATCTTCGAAATAAACTGCATCTATAAACTCGTTCTTGCACGTGTAAGTTTTTTGCGTTGCACGCAAGCGCTGCCGTTTTGAGGCGTCAAGACTGTTACGTAAGAACTCAGAAGAGTTTGCATACCAAGAGACGCGATGTGCAGCCATTTATTATTTTTGACAAAATCTAAAATAATGTTTACAAACTTTCACCAAAATATAACATGTCAGTTATATTTATATACATTTTCGCATAAAAATCACGTTACGTAACTGGTCAAACCATTAAAACAACTCTTATATAAGCAAGTCTTTAATTAAACTTAAAAACATATTTCTTTACAAAAAGTTATTTAGATTGAAAAAACATTGTAATTAAAAATGTCTATTAAAAGGTCTTTTCATCCGTTTGTGTCATGATTTAGTATTTAAATTCTTTTTCATCATTATCTTATTAATCTATTTTTTACATGTTTTAAAAGTCTGCAAGTAAATAAGTTAAGTTTTGGCGTTATTTTAACAATTAAAGGTTTTGTATTTTTAAAACAAATATATATATGCATGTTTTTTTGTAATTTGATGTAATTTATTCTTAAATTCTTCTTTAACAAACTTCAAATTAAATTGATATCTAGTTTGTCCTATATCAAATTTTATAAGCAATGCAAATTATTTAATCGAAACTTAAATATTATTGAGAAAAGATTCTTAACAAAAAAATATTTATGTATGTGTTGATATACATCTCAATCATAGATTCTAATTAGTTTCTGTCATCGAAAAGACGCTTACAAAAATCTTTAGTTAAAGAGATGGGAACCAATAAAGGCATACAGGACGAGGCAAGTACAAATACTTTTAAATTAATCTAAAATCTTTCTGAAGACCTCTTAATTAAATTAATAACAATATATGGTCCTAGGTTAGATCGTTTTCAAAGATTCTTGAAATATTCATAAAAACAGGTTCGTGAAAGAAACAATGAGAAAAATTGATATTATGCAAAAAATGGCATATTTTCTATACATAAATAGGATTTAAATGGATTTTTAATTCGATATTGCACGTTTATTATACTTAGATGCGCAGTACAAGCTTTTAAATGCCAAAAAAATTATATCAATTTAAAATTTGATTTTTATCGATCAATAATATAAAAAAAATGACCCATAAAGCTGATTTTTAATATGAAAAGAATTGTTTCCAGCCTATTATTCAGCATACACTTTTTTATAAAAAACACTATTTTTTGTAGCGGATCTTTTAAAGATTTTTGTGCTTCAAACTTTGATAAAAATATATGTTTTAGAGAAAATAAGAGCTCAATAACAAAAAATGGAAAAAGAAGATCTGTCAGGTTTAGTTTAACAAATATCGATAATTTTTCTGATGAAATGAAAATTAGTCGTGAATCTCATATCAAATGGTTCGAATCATTCGAAATTTACGTCAAAACATTGGATAAACCTTTAAATTTGCTTACAGGTGTGATTTGTGTCGAAAAAATTTGTAAAGTAGAAGATATTATTAAATGCCAAGGAAAGATTTGTCAATCTTTAATATCTAACTGTTTTCTTCAAGAGGCCACAGATGCTGTGATGATTTTGTCTAAGTTCGCTCACTATTTAAGAGAGCTCAATAAATTTATCGAAACATTTGATTTGTTACAATACCATTGGGAAAGACTTCAAAATGAGATCATAGATGCATGCAAAGCAAAAATGGCCATAATTGACAGTGTTTTAGTTTCTATATCACAAACCGACGTCTTTTTAGAAAATGTTTTAGAACGAAAGAGAAAACAATATAATTTTTCTAAATCTGATACTCCTGCAGTATTCGAATACGAAAAATTAATGAAAGAATATGAACTGAAATCCTTTTACGATAAATTTAAAGAAAATGAATATAAAAATGTTGTTGATTACATAACGTTTTTTGGTAATTCATTTAAACGTATAGCTGATAAATTAAAAGAAATTGAAACAAAAACAGCAACTTCTAATCCGGATGAAGTTTTTAAATGCAAAAAAGACCTTTTTATTTTTTTTAGACTATTCGATAGCAATGAAGAAGATACCGTAATGAATTTGATTAACAAAGTCAAAGAAATGAATGTTTATCTCTATGAAGAATTAGAGAAATATGATAAGAGATATTCTAGCTTTTTAAAAAAATTAGAAGATTTTATACCAAGACTTATGTCAATAGGACAAAGTTGTTAAACAAACAATTAAATCATAAATTTCTTTTTATTATTACGAACAACAATTCTATAAAAAGCTTTACGGTTTCAATTTTGCATTATTACATATTTATTTTCCATAATACAAAGTAACTCTAAAAATGTCTTCTCGTGTTACTTTACAAATTGTTTTTTTTTTAAACATAAAATACAAAAGTTTCTGTAAATAACAGCAAATCTTGCATCTAATCTGATTTATAAAACAGTAAATTCAAAGCCATTTACAATTTAACAAAATCAAACATTGTAAAAAAGTTAAAAAATGTTCAATTGTCGTCATATGACCTTTTAGTAAATTTAAGAAATTCTTATGTTTTAATATGCCCGGATCGTTATTGAGTCATTAAACTTTAAATAAACTATTTCTAACTTGCATACATTTCCAACATGCAATTGTATGCATAATTCTAAATTGGCATATTCGTTGATAAATTAAAATCATTATCAAATCAGTTAACTTTCATATGGATGAATTTAAAGTTTTAGTAAGAAAAAAAAGTCAAATAATAAGATAAAGACACCTTTATATATATTGAAACGGGCTACGGATGAAAATTTTTACCATAAAACAATCGTTTCCTATGAATAAAACGTACTTGCTGTCGCTTGAAGTTTTTTGATTTGATGTCAATCAAAACCGTTAAATTAAAAAACGAAAAAATGCCCATGAATTTCTTTGTCAATACACAAACTACTGCAACTAATTTATTTGTTATTTACATCTTCTTCTCGACCAATGTTTTAAGCAGCATTCAACCATTATCATCTTTTGACAAAGACTTTTTTTGTGAAAAAGAAAGTTTTGCACCAAATTTAAGTGATTTAGATAAAAATATCGATCTCAAATATGCAAAAAGCAAAAGCAGTTTCTGTAAATTTAAATCATTTACAAAACAGCTTGATTCTTTTGAAGTCTACTTTGTTATTTGGGACAAAGATGCAGATAAACTAACTGGTATTGTTTCAAACAACATATTTAACGAATTGAATAATTTAATTAAACATCAACAAAGTGTAATTGGTAAGATATTACCATTTTTTGAACTAGAAAACAGATTAAGTCTTTTGTTAAAACAAGATTTTTTTGTTTTAAATCTTCAAGATTTTATCATATCGTTCGAAAAATTTCTTGAAATTTGGAATTTGATACTAAATGAAATAAAAAATGTCAGTTTAATTAAAATAAATAAAATAGATGAAACGATAAAAAATATTAAGAATATTATTTCTATTTATCAGGATGAAGATAATAAGGAAAATAAACAATCTGAGAGTTTTTTTTTAATGCCAGCAAATTCCACAGAAAGGGAGTTTAAAAACGTATCGGATCAAATGGATAATTGTGAAATAATATACGGCATGTTTAAGGAAGAAAAGGTCGAATTTATAATTAATTATATTGAATCTTTTGATAAAATTATTGTTGAATTAATCAACAAACTTCAATTCATGAGCAAAAAGATAATTGTATCTGGTCTAGAAATTATACCTGAAATTCAAGAAGAATTGAAAAAGATTTTTAATTTATTTGATGAAAATGAAGAAGACTCAATTATAACTTTGGTGAATAAAATTAAAGTAATGAATGTGTACCTCTGTGAAGAACTGGAAAGATATTGTACAAAATATTTTGGATTTTTGGAAAAATTGGATAATTTAAATAAAAAGTCTGCATCTACAGTCGAAATGATTGTCAATTAAACTATAAG
>DWJH01000112.1:0-14205 GCA_018248735.1 Tagiades litigiosa | reverse complement strand
ACCCTCTACCACCACTCCATCCACTTCGCTTGTTCTAATTTACAGACAATAACCATAAATACCAAGAAAGTAGAAAAGCAACATTTCTAGGGCTAAACAAATGAAATCAACTTTTTAAATTAATTTTGGTTAAGCATTAAATATGAGCTAAAATTTGATTATGAAGTTTATACATTTATAAAATTAGTGTAAGGTTCCTCGAACTTTTAATATCCAGGCCTTAAAAAGACATGACTCAATTTTTTGGTTCAATAGATGATACAATAGTATTAACACAACGACACAAGAGTGAAATAAACAAAATTCATTGACGGTTTAGAGGATTTAATGTATCTTGTTACACATACTCATTTACTTTTTATATTTCAATCCTTGTTAGTCCAGTGGCTAGGATAATAGTCTCTCACACTATAGGCCCGGGTTCGATTCCCGGACGAGGAATTTTTTTTTTCATACTGTATGTGTTTTAAAATAAATCTTAAAATAATCGAAACCCATGGATAAGTTTGTGGATTTACTCAAAAATCTTAAGAAAAATGACAAAGTCACTAAAAATGTTTTATTTATAATTTCTGATAGTCAAAAACAATACAAAGAAGAGATAGCCAAAACAATTTTGAATTATTATAAGGATTGTATGAATAAAGAAAGTGTTAGAGAGTTTTTATTTGAGTTGTGTTCTAAAGATGAAGATTATTTAGATTTTTTTGAGAATTACAGTAAATTATTTGAAGAAGGAAGAGAAGGCTTGTATAAACTTCTTACTAATGATAAAAAAATTAAAAAAGTTAAAATAGAACAGAAAGAAGAAAAAGTCATCCAGAAGGAAGCACCTTTAGTTATAAATTTTAATAATTCAATTTTAGATAAAAATTATTTAGATCAAAAATTTGATTCATCAGTACTTTATGCATCTCAACAATGTAAATTATGTGGTATGAGATACAAAGAAGGTGATGAGTTGTATACGATTCATATAGATGACCATTTCAGGAAGAATAGGGCTTTAGAACAAAAATCATCGATAAGTAGAGAGTTTTTTAGTACTTATGAATCGTGGATTAGGAATGTAGAGAAAGTTATTTTGAATCTTAAAGTTGATAGTGAAGAGAAAATTGTTTATAGAGGATCTTCTGTTTATTGTGCAATTTGTTCAAATAAAATTGAAACTATGTGGGATGATGAAGAAGATGAATTTATTCTTAAAGATTGTGTTGAAATAGGAGATGAAAATTATAAAAAGTACTGTCATAAGGATTGTGTTACTTAATTTTTAATTAATTTCTTTTTTTAACCCCATGGTCAACAGTAGAAAAGAGTTAGTGAATTGGTTTAACGATCTCGGGATAGAAATTGATAGGATAGAAGATTTAGGAAAAGGCAATGCTATTTGTGAACTTATTTCCCAGATTCATCACACTTTTCCTTTAAATTTTATAAAAAAACCTTCCAATGAGTACGAGTATCTTAAGAATATGAAGATAATCCAAGCCTTTTTAATTGCAAATAAAATCGAATTGTATTTCCCAGTAGAAAAATTAATAAAATGTAAATTACAAGATAATTTAGAAGTAGCACAAAAGTTGTATAAGTATTACGTAAAAATGAGTTATGGTAAAAGTAAAGTAACAGAAGAAGAAAAGATGAGTAAATCTATTCCAGAATGTTTAATTGCCAATAAACCACAAGAAACTCCTAAAAAATCGTTATCTAAAAGTTTTTCTGTTGATCGTGAAGCTTGTAGGAAAGAAATTATTGAAAATTTAACAAAAGAAAAAAATAAAATGCAGGAAGAAGAAAATAAGAGAATTGAGGACTTAGAAGAAGAAAACAAAAAATTAAAAAAAATTATTGATGAAAAAGATCTTGAAATATATAAATTTAAGGGGATTATGGGAGAATTAGGAAGTGTTAAAGAAATTTTAAAAGCTATGGAAGCAAACAGAGATTTTTATTTTAAAAAACTTGTAGAAATTGAAAAATATCTCGAAGTGAATAATGAAATTTGTGAAGACTTTAAGTCTGAAATTTTTGAAATTTTGTATAAGAAAAATGAATAAAAAAAAGTTTAATTACGTTTATTATATGATTTTTACAAAATTTATTTACTTAAATAGGTAAACCTCTTGTGTAATAAATTTTAAATTTTACACTTTGTTTGCATGAATTAAACATTAATAAGAGCATAATTAATTTTAAGGAGTACAGATGAACACAAAAGAATCCAAAGTCACAGTTTTAAGACTTAAAAATCTTTTGTGTTTACCATTAAATCTGCAAAATCCTTTTTTCTACATCACAAGTAGAAACTTTAAAAATATGTTAGAGTACAAAAATTTGTAATGGCACACCTTTTTTTGGATTTGTACTTCATAAATTAAATTTTAAAATTTTAAATCTAAAACTTACTGTTTCATTTTTTTATTAAATAATATAATTTTTTGAGTTAAAAATGCTAAATTTTATAATTTTCAAATATTCGTATCAACTTATCTTGTGTTGTTTAACTTTCACGCCTGAACTCTTCTATTTATCACCTCTTGGAATGTGTTTGTTTTTCTTACTTCAAAGACTTAGAACAAGGATAAGGTACTTTGTTGGATGTTTATTGCTTATAATCTCCTTTTATTATCCTCTAATATACCCGGTTACTTATGGTTTTATCCAATGTAATACCTATACTTCTGTACGTAGTCTTCTTTTATCGGATTTAAAGTATGATTTGAGTAGAATTGTTATATTTTTAGAATTAATCAGCTATTTACTAAGATCTTTTGTAGGACTTCCTTACGTATACTTACTTTTTATGATTGAAATTTACAATTTAATTACTTTTTATAAGCCACCAAGTGAAGAAAAAGATTTGAAGACAATGTTAGAATCGGTAAAATACTTACTAAAAGATTATGTGGCATTATCTAAAGAATATAGAGCTATTTTTGGAACTGTAAAATTTAATAATAGGATATTTGAAGAACATCAATACAGTGATTCTGAGTTTTCTAATGAATTTTGTAATTTAAAAAAACAGCCAGACATAAAACAACATAAACCAAATGAAGATTCTTTAATTGTTTTTGACTTATTCACTCCTTTGATATTGGTCAATATCGATAATGTCTATTCATTTTATGCATTAGGAGCACTTCTGTTGCCAACCTACACAATGTCAAAAATGATTTATTTTGTTGTGTTCTTTTATTTACTAGATCTAATACTCTTATCACTTTTTTTGATACCTTTTTGTAAGATGAACTTCGGAAATGGTTCAGTTTATTTGAGAATTATAATGTTAACAACTATGTATTACATGTATAAGATATAGACACAAATAGTCTTGACAAAAATTTATATAAAAAATGATGTCAATATTTATTAAAAATTTTGTTCAAAGTTGCCTAATTTATTTAATTTGTTTTTAATGCCAATGATTCCGTACTATCTGTTTTTTTTTTAATAAAACAATCTTTTAACACTCAAGAGCTCTTATAGACTTCTGCTCCTACTAAAATCCGAAGAAAAGGTTTTAAGTCTCTTTCCAAGACAAGAAAACGAATAAGGGCTTCTAATAGATCTGATATCCTAACTATCTCTTTATATTCCGTAAAATTATGTTGTCACACTATCACACGTGAGTACATGTAAAAATCATTGTTTAAAACTCGCATATCTGTGTTAATTCACTTTAAAGATTTAACGCATGAAGCTTTCAGAACTATACCAACTGTAGATTATCTGATGATGCTATTATAACCTCAACGGCAAAGATTTTACTTATCTTTTGTAAATTACTTTAAAATACAAGGAAATGTGCTTGATCTTGATATTGGTCTTTACTAAAGTATCTACTTAATTTTCGACGTATTTGTTGGCAATAACTTCATATACAAAGTGGTTTTAAGAATATCGGTCTTTATAACACCGTATTTAAAGCACAGTAAAAGGTGTATACATTATAATAATTTATTATATCGTCTAATTTAATCAATCACAAGCATTTTTAATCTAGAAGCCAAAAAAATAATCGTTTTCTGCACCTCGTCACAATGCGAAAATTTTACATTCAACAAGAAACGTTTTTTATCATGCAAAACACAAAGTCGGTTCTCTTTGGTCTAGTATGTTTCTATATTTGATGTAAATAAAAAACTCATTTTAGTAAAATATATTTTAACACAGTTTTTTATATTACAGTTCTAGTACATATTTAATTCATATAAAAACAACTATCTACATTTTTTGCACAATTATTTATTAATATGATTTTGTCTTCGTAATTCTTCTACAATTGCTTTAATTTTTTCATTTTTCATATTTTTTTTATTTTCACTATTGGCAAGGTCAACAACAATCTTCTTATATTCTTCTAAATTATCACGAAGCAGTTTAGAAGCATCAACATTAGCAGGAGATTCTATATTTGGATTTTCTAAAAGAATCACAACCGACAAAAGAATGGTGCGTATGTTTTGGACAGGAGCCCACCTGTCTTCTGGTGCTCCACAACCAAGTGGACCAGCTGTATCTTCATCCAAAATAGAAATACACACTTTACCAGTGGGGTGATACACATTGGGATGAAACATTTTGTTAAGGAATACGACCTTAGGAGGACGTAGAGGATATTGTTCAGGGAATTCCATCTCAGCCAATATTACTTTGTCTTTATATAATGAATTTTCATCTCTTAAGTAAAAGTAGACATCCCATACCTTAAAATTGACATTACCGTCTATATCTCTGGGTTCAGCAATAAAATATGTCTCGCTTTGACGTTCTTCATCAAGCATTTCTTTTTCTTTCTTTAATCTTTTCAATGCTGTCTGTGATAGTCCGAATCTGGCCATATTAAGGGCTAAAAATAACTAAAACAATAAGTAGATTGGAGTCACAAGAATTTAAATTAGATTTTAAATAAAAAACTGTAATTAAATCGTATAATAAGGAGGAAAAAAAATCATAAACATCATTTTTTAAGTGTATATAAAGTTAATGTGATAAACAAATGCAATTAAATCATAATAGCTTTTAGTTTTCAAGTACTTTCGAGTCAAAATTATGTTTTTATTTAAATCACTAAAATTCGTAATATTTTTATTTATAAACACGAAAACAAATCATAAACTCGAAATATTATTGGTATTGACATTCGTTGATTAATGTTTGTAAAACAAATTAAAATCCTTTTCTAAAAACGTATTTTTAAAACCCACCTTTCTTCCTTTTTTGTGATGAAACATATGTTTGACTCTCATTAAACGTATTTTTAACTTTATCTCTTCCTAAAATCTTGTCTAAATCTTTTTTTAATTCAACATTCAAATCATTAGGAATAAATTCTAAATCTTCTTGTTTTCTCTGATCATAAACACTTTTCCATCTATTAAAATCACTTTTTGTAAAAATTTTATTACCAAAATCATAACTATCATGTCTATGTTTAAAAAATGCATCTATTTCATCCATTAATTGACCATCTTTATAAAACAAAATATTATCTCCTATTGCTAGAAAAACTTGATTCTTATAAAATTCAAATCCTTTAATATGATCTCTATAGGTAACAGAAATGTTTTCTATTGGATTATTTAAATTAAAAAATCTGAAAGAATCATTAAAATCATAAGTCTGTACAACTTCTCCATTACAAGAATATTTATATTCTCTTTGAAAATGTGCAATATGTTTAGTTCTATTCGCTATATCAATAAAAATTAATTTATGACGCATTTGAACAATGACAATATTTTTATGAACTTCTAAAGAATAACAGGCCATATTTGGTGGACCTGAAATAATCTCTATGTGTTTCGTATCAAGATCTAATATAAAGATTATTTTATAAACTGTACTAACTATTATTTTTCTATCATAATAAGCAGCAATATTATCTATAATTGTATTAAGTTCAACTCTATGAATCAATCTATCATTTTTATAAACATTTATAAATCTATCAGATTCTAATACAATAAATTCTCCTAAATTATTTTCAGTTGCATCTGTAACTGAAATTTTCCATTTTTTTAATTTTTCTAAGTCACAAGTAATCAAAATATCTTCACTAAACAAACAAATCGTTTTATTAACTCTTTTTGCTCTATAAATTTTATTTTTAAATTCAAAACTAAGTGGTTTTTCACCTATTATCCTTGCTTTTACAAATTTATTAATTTCAAGTAAATTTTTTTCATCAAATGCTACAAGGTGAGTAAAGTCCTTTAATACTTCTCTTCTAATAGTACCAGGTGGGACAATCTCCAAATCTATACCAGTTTCTACATGACTTTGTTCAAAATAATACTCAAAATTAAATTTAGGAGGATTTAATCCGTACTCATAAACAAAAATTTCTTCAAAGGCGCTTATTGAATTTTTAATTGTAAAATCCGAATGTGCATCTATAAATGAATCGATTTCAGTTCCTTTTTTAATTTTACAAAATTTAATGTTATGTTTTTTTCTATTCCATTTGCTGTTATACGAAGATGAACTCTTTTGTCTAGGATAAGAACTGCTATCCTCTTTTAAATATAAAGATTCTTCAGAAGAGACTTCTTCAAAAAAATCCAAATTAGTTCCAATAGAACTGTTCATTTCTTGACTTTTAAAATCTATTTGATCATTTGTTATTAGATTTAATGTATTATCCTTTACTTTTTGTAAAGAATCGTTTATTTCAACTCTAGACTTTGTGGTTTCTTTTTTAATTTTTTTAATTAAGTTCAAATTCTTCTTAAACTTACGCTTTTGAACCATTAGGGCTTTACTTTTACAAATAAAAAAAAATATTTTATTAGTTTGTTATACACCAGAATCATTTTCAAAATAATTTGTTTGTTTTAGGCTAATTTTTTAAAAAATTATTTTATTGGCCCAATAAATCACATTATATTTTTTATTTTTTTATAGATTAATCTTTTACTAAATAAATACCGAGATCACCATAAGAAACGACTGTGCATTCAAAAACATCATTAACTTTCATTAAATCAGAAATGTACTCAGTAGTAGAGAAGACTTGAAGCTTTATAATACCGGAAAATGGAATTATAGTAGGAAGTCCATTTACTTGTAGTATTTCAACATTAGCACATAAAAAAGTAGTTTTTAGTACTTTTACAAGACAAGTTGATCCTAAATTAGAATAACCGTATTGTTTATATGGTTTTTGGTTTATGATAAGTAAATTTGTGTCTTCTCCTGGAAATTTGTACATGGGATTTAGATTAACAAACAAAGATTTAAATTAGAAGTCCGTAAATTATTAAAAATAAAAAGTAATAAGACGATCACTCTTAATTAAAAATTTATGTATCAGATTAAACCAAT
The DNA here is from genome assembly GCA_018248735.1 of Tagiades litigiosa. NCBI lineage: Eukaryota > Metazoa > Arthropoda > Insecta > Lepidoptera > Hesperiidae > Tagiades > Tagiades litigiosa. Next base: position 6,873 of record DWJH01000112.1, on the reverse strand, counting down.
AAATTTAAAACATAATTTCTTGTTAAACCAACAGTTTGTTAGTATTTCTTAATCCTTTTGTTTATTTTAAACTTTCAACATTTTTTTAAAAATTATCCCCGCATGTACCAAGCAATGAAATATTTAGATGAAGTCGCTATGAAATGGGATACAATAGAAGAACAACTTGAAAATTTAGATTTAAAGAATGTATTTCATATAATGTGGGTTTATAGGAATATTACGCATATTCATAAACACTCAGAAGAAAAATTTAAAGAAATTATCAATGAATTAAAAACAGTCACAATTAATGAATATTATCCTGCTAATGTTATTCTTCAATTCATAAGTCAATTAATTTATAGAATATATTCTTTAAAAGATAAAGATGAAGAATTAGAATTTGTTAAGAAAAAATGTGAATATCCCGAAATTATAGAAGAAGAAGATATAAGTGAATTAAAAAAATACATTTATTCTTTATGTGTTCCTATAGTAGGAATAAATACTAAAGAAGTAGTTGATATTATGGCTTATGTGTATGAAATGGATGGTTGTGAAGAATTTGATGGTTTATTTGAAGTTTTTGAAAAAAGTAATGATATTTTAATAGAATTACATCTTCATAAAGTACGGATTAATAGAAAAAGAAATATAAAAAATGATAAAAAAGATAAACCAACTGAAGAAAATAAAATTGAATTAGATTTTAAAAATGTAGATCTTGAAATAAGTCGTGATATGGAAAATTTAAATCTTAAAGGTACTGTAAATGAAGTACCTAAGAGTATCGGAGATAAGAAACCGTTTGAATCTTTAGAAGATTTTCATTTAGATAAGGCTAAAGATCTTTTAATTAATTTTAAAAATCCAACTTTAAAATTTTATATAGAAAATCTTGCCTTATTTCTAAGTTTGAAATATGATGTAGATATTTTTTCTAAATTTATAAGTTTTATAAATGGCGGATATAAAAGTATTTGTGCAAAAAAAATATTTAAATTGACACAGGTACCTGAAAAAAATTTAGGATTATTAATTTCTGGAATGGAAGGTGTAGAAAAAGATATTCTTAGGGCTAATGATCTTCTTGTATTCCCACAAACACTTAGTTTATATATTAATTGGTTTATATCTTCTATAAAAGGCATTTCTATTGCCTTAGTTTCTGAATATATTGATTTATCTAAAATTTTTATATTATTTGCTAGAAAATATAAACATCCTTCTTTATTTAAAATATTTAAATCACTTTGGGATTGTGAAATACCGAATATAAACGAACAAGTTAAACTTTCTCTAATAGAACCCTTTACAGAAATTGTAGAAATATTTTTATCTAATGATCAAACTGAAATAAATGAAGATTTACAGGAACATTGGGATAAGATAAATTCTTTAATAGAAGAGGATATACAAATCAAAGATACTTTACAAAAAGTTATAACAGAAATTACATCCACACAAGTTTATAAAAAAGGATTTGTCTATCATTTAAATGTCCTTAAGTTTTTCGATCAAGATTTTATTAATATTTCAGTTAGTTTATTACTTACAGACTTTGATTTAGATTGGAGATATAGACTTAATTTACTTGAAAAATGTTATGAGAATTGTGATATTTTAAAATTAAATTTTAGAGAAATCTTACAATTATTCACAAAAGATAAAGTGTTTTGTGTAAGGATGAAAGCATTAGACATCGAAAGTAAAATTAATAACACTTTACAAGATCAATAAAAAAAAATTAAAATATTAAAAGGTTTGATGTATTGAGTATTTATCAAAACTTGTTTTATATAATGTCACAACTATAGAATTAGTTTTACATAAAAACCACTAAATATTTTAAACCATAAAGCTTTTATTTTAATAGATCCTATTTTAGATTAATAGATTCAGAAATAGACTTAAAATCAAATATTTTCTTAGGTTTAGCAAGTGAACAGGGTTTTAAATCTTCTAATGATCCTTCTAAAATTAAACCTTTTTTATCATAAAACTCCAATAAACTTCTCCACATTTCATGTTTTACGAGTGTAGATGGATTCCCAATAATAATCAGTCCATGTTTAGCTCTTGTAAGTGCAACATTCATTCTTCTTTTATCTCCGACAAATCCAATTCCTTGATACAAATTAGATCTAACAAGACTCACAATTATAAAATCTTTTTCTCTACCTTGAAAACCATCAACATTACTTATCTCAAGATTTCCTGGTTCACTTCCAAATATGCGATTTAAAATATGTGATCTTTGTCCTTCGTAAGGCGTAATTACACCAATTTGATTCTCTGTAATTCCAGATTTAAAAAGGTGTCTAATAATACTTTCACAATACAAAGCTTCCATTTGATTAATAAAAGAAGTTCCACTTGCACTCACTTCTTCTTTACCATAACAAGAATAAAAGAAATTTAAAGGAATTCCTAAATCGAATTTAAAAAAACTTCTATTGCCTGTTTGTAATTCTCCATTATAAAATGTTTCTGATGGCCATTCACAAAGACTAGGATGCATTCTGTACTGTAAAGATAAAATATAAGGACTCACACCAATAGAAAGTAATCTCTCAAATAAACTTTGTTTAAAACCACTTTTTGCCACTTTTTTTGATAAAATTGTTGGTCCTAATTGTTTATGATCTCCAACTAATACTAATTTTGTACATCCGTAAACTAAAGGGATAATATTAAGAGGTTCAGTAGATTGAACAGCTTCATCCACAAGAACACAATGAAATTTCATCTTATTAAACATTTTTTGACCAGCTGTTACACAAGTACAAGTTATTACTTCAGCTTGCGATAGTAAAACTCTTCTTAAATTATCATTTTCATCATCACTATTATCATCTATTGAATTATTAAATTTATTTAACTCTTGTAATTCTCTTAGATTTTCATGTAAAGATAAAAAATTAACATCAGAATGAGTATATTCTCTTCTTCTACTCATTACTCTTAATACTCGAAGTCCAGTTTTATGAATTTTTAAAGTTAATTGATCAACAGCAGTATTTGATGGAGCTACTACTAAAACTTTTCCTTTAAATTTTTTAACGTAATTGTAAACAAAAGAAGCTGAAACTAAAGTCTTTCCTGTACCTGGTGGTCCTTGAATAAGAGTTACCTTTCTGCTAAGAGCAGCTTTAACAGCAGTCTCTTGAAATTTATTCAATTTTGGCAAATTAGGACTCATAAGAATTTCATCTACATTCCTAATGTGTTCTTTCTTTCCTTTTAAAATGTATTCAAAGACAGAAATATCATCATTTATTTTTCTTTTATAAGTTGCATGTAACTTATTTAAAGCCCAAAGCATTCTTTCATAACATACACCTCTCCAAATGTATTCTACTGTATAACCACTTCTAGGATATTCACCAGGAATATCAACTTCAAATTTAAGTTCTTCTGTAAAACTATCATTAGAAATAAAACCAGTAATAATCAAACCACTTTTATGAGTTAATTTAATTTCATCTCCAACATTTATTTTTAAATCAGCATCAGCTCTATGAAAATAAAAATGACCATATTTCATATTCTCCCAACGAACAACAACATTAGTTTGTTTAAGACTTTCTTTAATATCTTTTTCTTTCTTACATTCAGCATTTATAAGTGCACTAAAAATTTGTACATATTCATCAGCTTCAAATTTTGGTTTTACACAAGGCAAAACATAAGAACATTGTTCTTCTATTTCAGTCATTTGTTGTTTTGTAAGTCTTTTGACATTTTCTACTGAAGGACAATCTATAATGGTTAAACATCTTTCTTCTATAATGCTAGGAGCATCAGGAAAGCATTCTCTACAATAAATTTTATTATCAACAGGTTTACATAACTTAAAGAGATTATCTTCTCCACATTTCGCACATATAATATCAACTCCATCAATCTTAATAGTTTTATGTTTGGTTTTAACCATATGAAAAATAATATGGGAAATAGAAGAAGAACTTCTAGAGTTACAGAAGAGTTTATTACAGTTTGTACATTCCACAAGAGAAGTCGGTAGTTCACAATAGTTGCATTTCATAGGGGTCGAAGATTAAAAAATTATAATGATTTTAATAGATAAAAAAACACGTATCTTTCAAAGAATAAAAAGTAAAAATATAATTTTACAATTCATTAATCTTATATCTTTAAAATTAATAACTTTGTGTTTATTTTTACCCATGAAAAAGATCATTATAGAAACCCTAAATCATCTTTATAAAATTGCTTATGTGCAAAAAAACATCGAATTTCACACAAAATTAATAAAAAAAATGGTAAAATTATCACAAAAATATCTTATTAAGATTCCACTTAAAATTAAAAGATCGTATTGTAAGAAATGTTACACGTTTTGTATTCCTACTGTTTACTGTAAAACAGAAATCAAAATTGAACATAAAAAAACAATGTGTGTAATAACTTGTAGGTGTGGTAATATAAAGAGATATACATTAAATAAAAAAATAACGAACTTGATTTATCTTTTACGATAAATTTAAATGAATAATAAGATTACACATAATAAAGCAAACTTAATTTATAAATTAACTTTTAATATGACAAAATTATATTTTAAAAAGAGGACATCAGTAATAAACATCGTATTGATCGACCACACATAATTTAACAAACTTAACTTGTGTTGTGACAAATTAAATCTATAATTAAACAAAATTATGAGACAAATATTTGAGTAATAAAACATTTTATTGATCTACAAAAACCTATTTTCTCTATATTCAATTTGTTTTTTACTTTTACTAAAAAATTTATATCCAAAGTAAATAATTATGTTCAAAATTGGACCAATAAACACCAAAAACCAAAAGTAACTAACACCTTTTGCATCTTGCCATGGCACTTTAACATTCATTCCCCATAATCCAGCTATAGTCTGGATAGGAAGAAATACAAAAGTTATTTGCGTGAATCTATTCATTGCTTTATTCATTAAATTTGCTTCTCTGGACTGTTCCATGTCAACAAGAGCAAGAAATAAATCTTGAGATCGTTCTAAAATTTCATTATATTCCATTGCAACTTTCTCTTGTCTTTTAAAATCTATGTAACAGTCTTGAAGAAGATCTAAAATATTTTTTTGTATTTTACCATTTGTTTTTCTTAAATTTTCTAAAATTACTATTTTTGGCCGTATGAATTGTCTGAAATTATAAAGTTGATAAACCATTTCAAAATTATTTTTAAGATTTTTTGTCATTTCGTAATTGATATTTTTAGAAATTGCTTTCTGAGCTGTACTCTCTGGTTTTACATTTTCTAAAACATATTTTACATCTTGTAAAAACTCAATAATAATCGAATAAAACACCCAACCAGGATATAATGTAGTATATTGAGAGATAGTAGATAAAAAATTAAGAATATCTTTGATTCCACTCCAATGTTTGTCATGTGTTGTTATTATAAAATTTTTAAAAATTAAAATGTTAAAATCAATATCTTCAGTAATCAATTCACAAGAATTCAGTAATTTCGTTGAAATGAAAACATAATTTTTGAAAAATTCTATTTTCTCTTCTGTATTCTTTTCACGAATATCTATGAGTGTCACATCATGAACACCGAATTGATTACTTAGTTTATCTAAATCAGATTCAGATGGATTAAATATGTTAATCCAATAAAATTTACTTTTTAACAAATCTTGGTTTCGAAAAATATTATCGGACTCAACTAATTCTGTCTCCTTTGAATAAAAAATGTACTTAAGTCCTTTTAAATTTCTATAATGACAAAAATCTACAACTCCGTCATTTGCATCATCACAAAAATCGACATTGTCATCAAGGACAGAATTGTATTGGTCATATTCAACATTATATAACATTCTATAAATGTTTTGGTTGTTTTTTCCTTTTTTCATTTTCCTGTATATCGTAATAATTTCATAAATTACGTCTAAGTTGTGACTTTTTGAATTATTCCGACCCATTTTCTTAGGATCAACAAAATTGTATTTATAAAATAACGATTTCGTAAATTGATTTAAAGGAGAACAAAGATTATCATTTGTAAAAATGATATTTATAAGAAAAAATAATTAAATTTTATTAACATATTTAAAATTATAAACAGAAAAAAAAATTCATCATCATAAATCAAATAAAAAAAATATTTACGTTTAAAAATTTATTTTCAATTAACTTTGTAATCATTATGAAAATTTAAAAAATATATGTTGTGAATTTACGAAAAAACAATAAAGGGATACGAAAATTAAAATACATTTATGTTTTATCTGTTGTGTTTAAGCAAACTTATTATTTTATAAAAAATATCGATAAACAATTCCTTAATAGTCATAAATATTCAGCATTTAACCTAAAAATAGTAAAAACAAGTGTTCTAAGCCAATTTATTGTAGATAAATAAAGCAAAAATTCTTATATCATGAACATTTTGACCTTAACATTCATGGTTTCCGCCTTACATAAAATCATGTGTTATAAAATACAGTTTGAAAGAAAAGTAGTTAATTCTGATGATTCGCAAGATTTTGATAACGAAATAATATCAAGAGAAAGTGATTGTCTTTACGGTCTTTTAGATCGATCCGGAAGAAGTGATCAAAAATATGATAATTGTACTGGTTGTAAATCCAATCCTTTTAAAATTGGCAGTAAACAAGGGTATACAAATAGGTTATGTAGCTCTAGAAGAAGTAATAAACATCATGATAGTCATACTAGTTGTAAAGTTAAATCTGGAAAAAACCGAAAAGATACGGCCCTTTTCCCTTCTAATAATTGTATATATGTAAAAACCAACTCTAATTGTTTTAATACCGACAGACTTGATGATTTTTGTAACAAGAAATTAAGCCAAAAGCATTGTGATGACCATAACTTTTCTTCATCC
>DWJH01000111.1:0-14250 GCA_018248735.1 Tagiades litigiosa | reverse complement strand
GAATTTTTCAAATCGGACCAGCGGTTCCTGAGATTAGCGCGTTCAAACAAACAAACAAACAAACAAACAAACAAACACTTCAGCTTTATATATTAGTATGGATAAAAATGAAGCGTCAAAGAATGATCTTCATTATGCTTCGATCGAGTTCAAGTTCACGGCAAACAAATTCAAATGTCAAATACTTTAACTAGATAAAAATGAAATAAAAAAAATTGTAAATGTAATATAACCGCAAGAACTCATTTGCTAAAATGAAGGTGAATAGTAGATATCCATTTTAATATATAAAACAATTATTTATCGCGAGCGACATTTAAATTCACCGAACATTTAGATACTGCGACCGAAAATGATAAAACAATTAAACGCCATACGTCGAATATAAATATTCTAATTCGGAGTTTGAACTTACCGCGGGCGGACGTGACGGAGTTGACATACACTTTGAAAACGGAATATTTCTGATCGGACGCGGACAAATTATTGCCGGGCGCTACAGCAGCGGTTGCTATGGCGAACATGGGACACGAGTGTGAAACGGCTGGCACAGAAGCGCCCCCGTCCATTAGGCATGCGTGCTAAGGACAGTTCTTATTGGGAGCATTCGTTTAGCAGATTCGGTTCGCGAGCATTCTTTGTACCAACCAACCAAGCACATTTTCCCGAAGCAAACCTTTTTGCAACATGGCTACTGAATTTTTTTACGATGTTATTTTAATATACAAACTAATATATACATATATATAAAATGTAATATATGAAATAAAATTTTGTTAAATGTTCGTGGTAGTTTGTAAATTGAGCAAAGGACAAGCACGCTCTCGGTGAAAACCGTTTTCTTGCTCCATTGAGCTCCCATTGGAGCATAGAGTAATTAAAAGATCACTCTAATTTGAAATTATTTTAATTTTTTTTATTATAATTATGTTTATAAATAGTGATTTCGTAAAAAATGTTAGTAATATGTTTTATATAATTATAACATCATACTCGTGTTCTGCTAATTCTTTTATATTATTACTTCAACGTTCTGCGTATTAGTATATTGAGTTAAACATTTTTAAAACGTGTGTTTTATTACGTTAATCTGTGTATGTGTCATTTAATGCTTTTATTTAACATTTCAAAATGTATAATTCGAATGGAATTAAAATAGAGTTTAATTCATTAATCACAATGTTTTATCGTCGTTAATAGTATTTTCAGAACTTTAATACAAAGAGCGCCATCTATGTATTTATCAAAGCGTTATTTCATACACAAGGAACTCACCAAGCTCATTGACTCTGAATAACCCGTATATTATAATATCAGTACGTTCAAGTAAGAGTAAATGTGGGGTGGTTTTACTAGATGTCACGTTTCTAATGACAAGTAAATTAGCTTTAAAGCGCAATCCTTTTTAACCCTTGTTAATTTAATAATTTTATTTTCAAAAAGCGTCTAGAGAAATAGAATGAGTAGCTACTAAATGTTATTTATGCAAATGTTTAGTGGTTAGAGGGTCTTTCCAGGCTTATCCCTCTCATTAGGGTCAGTACCACACCATCACACTTATTTCTCTTGTAATTCAACTCTTGTAATTGCGGGTAGTGTTTAACTTTGATGGATGTCTCTTTATACAAGTCACGGTTGTTATAGACAGCACACTTAAACCCTAATAAATAAATAAAAATTACGACGTGCTAGTAATTTACAGAAAATTGAAAAAACAAGAACACGAGAAAAAGTTTATTTTACATAAATGTTATAATGACATAAAAAATCAATACCATAACATATAACCAGGGGTCACATAGAAAATTTACAAGAATATAAGCAAAGTAGATAAATTGTTACAACAATAACTATTACAAATGTTAATCCGGTAAGCATCTTTAGATAAAAATTGCTTGGTATATACATAAATGATCTGAAAGAAAAGTTAGTAGAATTAGGAAAAATAAAAATTATTGTTATAATATTATGATATTAATTATAGCTTTTTTCATGTAGGGTGGCAATGTCGCGGAAAAAAATTAAAAAATAATACGTATAATTTATACATAGTATGTACATACATTGTATGAACAAACATAGTACATACGTTATTAATAAAAAAAAATGGAAGCATAGTTACTCCTTTCCCTATGGAATCTATATTTAAAGGGAAAGTCTCGAAAAAAGGGACAAAAGTAAACAAAAAAAGTAAATATAAGTATAGCTAAGTATAAAAGTAAATATAAGTATAGCTAAGTATAGCTAGCTAATACACTAGTTATGATTTTGACGCATTAATCCTCCGGAAAATGTTTCATCATCTAGTCGTACGTAATGAGTAAGAATTTGTAGGCTGGGTATTTTTAATGTTTACTTATTATTATTAGCTTTTATGTACTTGAAATTTAAACAAAGATCGTGTTCATTTCGCTAAATGAATGAAGTAGCACGTGTACGGACGGCAATTTACATACAATGAGGGAAAACAAAATAATTTGTCATAAATATTAACTGTAATAAAGTGATTTCCTTTACTTTGCATAGGAATATCTTGTGATGAACATTGGCAAAGAATATGTTTTTTTGCCCAGTGATTTATTGCAGCATTGTAACGTTATGATAGAGACAGTAACTACCTGCACAGTTATACCATATATGTACTTAAATCTACTCATAGACATATTATATATCCTTATAGATATATTACCATAGACATATTATGTTCTATATACAGTAAAAGAAAAAATTTCACTTAGTAAGAAAGTGTTTATTACGTTATATCATTTTAAAACGTTACATAAAACAACATTTTAGTAGATGCTTGTAACAAATTAAAAAATTTAAATTTATGAACAAATATTTACTTCTCACATTATAAATCTATTGTCAACATATAAAACGTTTACGCGTATAATTTTCCTTGTATTTTTGCTAATAAACAAGATTATTTTTATTGTCTCAGCAGACGCAACTAGCTTCCTACACTATTTAATAATATAAATGTAAGACGAACTATGGAATTCATCAAGTATGGAAACACTTCATATTACCTTCTTCTTCTTCATATTAACACTAAGAACTATATGATTGATAAATGTTTTTGATAATTATTGTGGTGTAATTATTTGATTATAAAATATATGTCATTGTACATATTACCCGTTCTAATTATAAAGATTTTATAAGCTCATAATATATTTATTACATACCTACTCCTTTAGTAATGATATCTTATTTTGTTCCAAAAATTCAAATTACCCTTATTGTTATGGTTTTTAGACATTGATTTATTGATGTATCTTGTATGATGTTTGTTGCATGTTGCTCTATTTTCTCACCTTTGATTAGAGACGGTTGCTTCTGAATCTCTTCCTAAGCGTACAGGCATTAAGAGAGTATTATGCTTTGGTAAAAGCGTTATGGTCATTTCGAGTGCACCCTGAAAATTTCATTGGTTTAAATTATAGACAAAAAGATTCTCTTGTCATTAGAGTAGTAAACAGGCATATTGGTATCGTACGAACACTGCAGTTATATCTGGTGCTATTACAATTTATCTATAATAGACTCTTATTAGACTGAAAAGGTAAGGCCTTAGTCCGAAACTCTGAGCAAGAGCGGATTGGAAGACTTCACATATCTATGAGAACATTATGAATTCTCGAGCGTAGGGTTTTCTTTACGAAGTGTTTCTACACATCAAGTAAAATCCAAGCTATGATATACATCACTTACTATAATAATGTCTTTCTTCAACAATGGCCACCAAGCATGAATTGTATTGACTGTAAATAAATTTGCTGTTTGCACCGTTATAGCTGGATCCAGTACGGATTTTGAATCTTTAACTCCTTGAGACATTTCGTTTAAATTCAATGTCAAATTACCTGTTTAATACAGAATTTGTTAATTTAATATTGTAATATTTATTTCATTATCTTATGATGTCCATCGTACATTATGTTACCGTAATTTTCTTAACTTTTTCTATAGTTCATTATTTTTTGTGAAAATTTGAAAAGTATGGATTCCTGTATACAAGGCAAACCTCGTTATTGTTAATAAGGTTTTATATTTCAGCAACATTATATAGCCAACATTGTCATTTAAAAATAGTTAGTAAAGGTAAGTCACATTATCGAAAAAAGTAGGTTAGACGATTAGTAACAGCTTGCGACGTCGGGGATACATAAATGTGTAATTTTATTTTCTTACGATTTGTTTTACGTAGTAACTTTGATCTTACATCCTACTCACTAATATAACTACCACATAATGATTGTATTGATTAATGTCTATTAACTTCATACCAATTGGATCGTCTACATAAAATGATTCATCATCCACAAGTTCAATCACTAACACTGGAGTTTCAGATTCATCGAAATCAGTAAATTGATTTTTTTCATCCTTCACTATCTGCAAAATTAGAAGACATTTACAATAGGAGCCGCTTGTAAATCACGAGATAAAATATATCACGTAAGCAAAGATAACTGCACAACTATCATGAGTTTATCAAAATATATTTGCTATGACTTAGGAGGGCAATCCCAAATTCCAATGTAAATTTAAACGAGGATTCAACGTTACCAAATCCAAATTTCACTAGCGTCAACTTATTACGTAGTGTTTTATTATACGTTTATGACTGTTTAAGTGTTATTGAAATAAAAAATACGTAACATCACACCCAACGTGATGAGTTTTAGAACTAACCTTCCTTTCGGCCAGTTTGTACTTAAATTTGAAAATCATACTCCAATTAAAAACGTAGTGGCCATCCAAAGAAATGGTTCGACGGTCTGTATTCTGCATTTGATTCACAAAACCTGTCCAACTAAAATATACGTATAATGTAAGGAATAAGGGTAATGATTTTTTATTTATTTTCCTCGCAAAATTTTTAATGTTGCGTATTCAAGTTAAACATGACTAAGGGAAATGTTAAAAGTCTTAGGTTTGTGATATAAATAATAAAACAATGAAAAAACACCATAATACGATTGTTAACGCTTGATTTCAAATCAATTATTTTACGAATAACATTTACTTACGCTCTTATATTTAAAGATGAATGTTTAGACAATAGATCCTTTTTAAAAAGTTTGACCTTAAAAATATTAATTCTGAGCTCATATTCTTCTATTTTACTGGGCGTAATGTCTATTGGTGGTGGAATGTAAATACCAGAATCGAGTGGAAATATATCAATCCACATGTGTATTTGTCCCTGAAAATAGTCAAAAACAATCTTATTTTTTTCGCAGTGTATCTTAGAAGAGGTTTCACCAAATCATAGACCACAATACTTATATTTCTTTTGGTACTCTGTGTATAGTTTTTATATATAAAATTCATCTAACTAATCGTTGCACCGATTTAGATGATACTTGTATGTATTCAAGCGCATCTGATAATGGTCTACATTCACAATTTTATTCGATAAATGATGTTCTTGGATCGTTACTTTTTAAGCGAACGAAGTTGTGAACGCCAGCTAGTAGTTCTGAAGAGATCTAAATGTGGTCAGCTAAACCGCGCTGGTTTAATTAGGTTATGAGTATTGTTCGACGTCTTTACGTCCACAATTCAAATAGCACACTCGCACACAAAATATATACCAAGTTTCTCTTAGATACTAATATCAATTTAACCTGTTCAATTCTTGGACGTTCGTTGTTATAAAGACTTCGTGTTTCAACATGCTCCGGTACCAGATGATATCCACAAACGGGCAAAGTATGCCAATTGCGTAAAAGATTCAAACAAATATTTTCTCTGCGTTCGAATGCCGAGGTAAAAGTTTTAACTGTTAAAGTAAAAAAAAAAATTTGGAGAAAATACTGTAGACTTTTCTAATCTCAATAGGCAGGGACTTCCAGTGAAATACACAAACAAGGAAATGGAAAATTAAAGTGGTATTATGCTATGCTTTAAAATATAAAAATTGTAAGTCCTCGCCATACTAATGGTACCATACCATACAACGTTTCTTATAAAGGTAAAACAAATTTTTAACTTAAATTCAAAAAATACCTTCTCTATTATCTTTATATTCTACGCCATTGGCCACTACTGTTGAGGTATCAGGAAATCTTAAAACGTCGAGATGATTTTTCGCACACACTTCTTCAAGAATTAGGGATGGTTTCATACTGTCTCTCCATTTTCTTGGTCCTGATCTATTTTTTGATAACAACGAATGTTTTTTCAAAATTAGGCCACTAAAAGTTTTGCCACACAGCGGGCGGAACATCATACAAAAATCACAGATCGTCGAACATCTGGCGCGAAATCTTTATATGCCGTCCTCTATACAATTTACATGCTAGTAAATGAATATGATCGGAACAGGCCAGCCTTGTAGCGCTTTCCACGTTCCGTCCGCTGTGTCCGAAAAGGTTAAGACCAGGCAATTTGGTCATTAATGGAAAGTTGTTACCATCTTAAACAAGAAATTTATACACGCTAAACCACATGAAATTTAACCAACTTCTGCTTTTAAAGAACTTTACATTTTAGCGACCCTGAAATACTTTCGACCGGACTTTATTCTACATCTTCTATATTGGCGCAACAAACTGTCATAAAGATATATTTTTATATGCAAATAATACATTGAAATGTTACGGTTCAGTGAATTAAATTATTAATGTAGCTGGCATGAAGCCAGCTAACCTAGATGTTTTCTTTACTATACGGTTTTTATTCAACCTCTAATAGGATAAAATGGGTTTTCGTATAAAATTAAATAACGTTTTCAGTCAGTTTAGCTTATTCAGGGGCAAGGGGGTTATTATCACTAGAGCGATTTTTGCTGTGAATAAATTGCTGTGTTCAGTTAGCTGTTTTGTTTTGAAATTTCAGATATAACTTATGGGTTTCCCCATACCTAAGATATTTATTATTTTCTTACAAAGTATACTCCGACGCAAGTCCTACACGAGCTCTATGCTTGCTGTATATACGGTCTTCTAAATCTATTGTAGTGCTGCCTATCAATTCATCCGGTTCCATTACATCGTAATTATAAAGCGATAGCATAAGCTGGTAGTCTTCTGGTAATGTACACCGTAGTTCAAAAACTCTGAAATTTTAAAAGCTAAAGTTATGACATTCTTAGAGAAGCTATGTAGCTTTGACCGTTAAAAATGATTTACAGAGTATCTTATGGAATAAAACTAGCCAACACGCACACGGACCATCTGATGATAAATGGTTATAACCGCCTGTGGAATCGGGTAACACCGGGAGTGTCACCAATGTTTTGCTTGGCTTTGAAGGAAAACACTTTTTGTGCTACATATAAAGAACCTCATTATAGCGCTCTGGGAAAACTTTCGTAGATAGTTTTTATTTGATCTTCTCGTTACGTTAAACATCTCTTAATGTTTTTAAAAGTTCTAAATGAGGGATAGTCTGGAAAAAAGCAGACAAAATAATATTTTAATAATGGAATTTTCCTCTTACGTGCCAAAGACAGGATCTGAAGTATTCGGGATATGATTATTACGGTCACCCAAATTCTTTCTGCCAGAAGTTACAACAACGTATGGATGGAACTTTCCAGTAATGTTCTTTGTTACTAAATCCATTGCTTTTATCACATATATGCGAACTAAAAACTGTATAGGGTCATTTTTCGGATGATCATGGAAGAATCTGTCAATAATAAAAACAATTACATTATACATAATAATATAATATATATTAAAACGAATGAAACATCTCGACAATGTTCCGGTTGGAATTGAATAAGTTAATTTATTTGATATAAAGATGCTAAACAGTAATAAGATTAACTACTTACAGACATAAACCCAACAGGAGAAAGTCTACTCTACCTCTACAACTTGTGTGGAGTGTGTTCAAGAACAATTAATACCTTAATTCTATTACTTTAGTATACTACTACGTATAATGTAAAAATCTATTCTAATAGTTGTAATAGTTGTGACATGATGAACCCTTAGTTTGTCCGTATGTACTAAGGGTACAACGATTGTTTTCGAGTGTAAAATGTTTGTGATATGATAAGTGTCTATTTCACTCGTTAATTCAGGAATTATAGGAATTCTAATGGAGAGGATGTGTATTTTTTTATTAATACATACATTTTTAACTACTACTAAGTAGGTACGAAAAGATTAACAACTTTGCTATTTTCACCCGCTGTTCAGATTTTTTCCGTCAATTGTACTGATTGCCACAGTGGTTTCCGGTGGTGGCCATTTGTATATAACAATGCCCACTTTTAAAAACCCGCACAGCAGGTCCTCGTCTCTTTCAGGAATACCAGTTTTCTCGCCGTTATACAGTTTCATAGTGGAACACCAATCTTTGAACTTCGAGAACTGCGGCTGACTTTCTAGCTCTGAATTGTAAATCTATGAAAATGTAACATGTTGAGTAAGAAGTAATATATAAATTAACGGTAATAGAGTTATTCCGAACGCGATAGGATCTGTCTGCACTACCTGGAAACCTATTTCTGCTGTGAAGCAACTTTTGCGGATTTTACAGTTTGAAGGCTATGGGTGTCCGCATACCTAATGCTTGATAACAGTTGTTATGGACTGGACTGCAGCAATCACTTATTATAACATCTAGTAAAAAAAGTTTATGTAGTATGTTTGCTATTCTTTGATCAATAAAATACGGATTAGGTATATAGTTAACGTTTGTATTTTTGTCAAAATTACTGTAAAGCAAGATACTAACAGTTATCAGATGTGCCGAAGTAGAATTTTTCTGTTCAAAATTATTCTGAAATAGAATTGCATCATCAATATGTCTATTAGGTATATTAATATTTATAGGAATAACATCGAGTGTTATCAATTACCTTTTGAGAATACACATATCTAGACCACCAATCGTTTTGTTCTATGCAGTGGAAATTATTGTCAAACGTTTTATTTTTTATATTATTAAAGACCGGGAGAAGGGTATATTCTTCTTCATCTATTTCTTTTTTGCGAAATAATCTCCGCCATCCGGATTGCTTCTTTCGATGTTTTATTGCGTCACAGCTTAGTTCAGAATGATTTGAGTCGGCATTTTTGTCCTTATTTAAACTTGAACTTGTGTTTTTTAGGTAGAATGTTTGGCCCACTGTAGAATACAATAGCACAATAACTTAAAAATGTTATCTATATATTTTTAAGGACATAGTCGTTGTAGATATCAAAATCTTACCTTTGATAAAATCATCTGAATCTATAGAACCCCGTTTAATAGATGCCTCCCTTTCCACTTTAGGATACCAGGGAGTTATGAACTTGTGGGGTTTTTTTACAACTTTACTCCCAATATATAAAGATCTTCCAAAGGTACAATTGTCATACAGTTTTATATTTACAGAAGGGCAGAAGGGATCAATGAGGGAAGCTTCGAAAACTTGATTGACCCGGCTGTTAGGAAAGTTACAATTTTTACTCTTTTTATCTGCAATAACGTCAGATTTAAGTACAAGATCATCAATTTCGAGAACAACGCTGGGTTTCTTAGCTATTTCAACGTCACGAAGTCCCCACCAACAGACGTCCATCCTTAAAAAACGTTATAATAATTGAGGTTAATTAATAATATACAAGTACGTCTCCAATTCTTTACATTTCGTGATGTTACGTATGTACCTATAGCATGACGTATTAGGAATTAAGTGTGGTGGCAGCAACTCAATTTCTGTTATAGAGTTGTTAAATTCGTTATAATTTGATGCAGTAAAAGACTCTTGGGCAGATGTGTATACTGTAGTTTTTAAAACCTTTTCAGGAATCTGGAACAATAAAAGTTATCATTATAAAATGATTTAGAACACATCTGTCGACTTAAAGGTATTCTTTATTAGATTATATCGAATATATTTATCTAATAATTTATTTAACGTCCTGGTTACCCATACCCTTTAAACCGAAACACTAGGTACTGGCAAAAGTAATTAATAGCAGTAGTATTATAGTATACTTAGATTGGCCACCAACGTATTTAATAATTAGAAAATGAAAATAGAGCAACACGACATCTATAGAAAGCGCAGTGAACTATATTATTAATGTGGATGTAAAAGACGGAACGGTTGAAGTAATAGTTAATATTCTGCATAGATGGCGCTACAAGTCGCGTTCTAAAGTTTATATCAAAATTAAGTTGTTGAAACTTACTTCATTTAAAAATTACCTGTAATATTTGTGCTGAAACCAAAACTTTTCCAGTGATTTCCAGTGATTTACACATTTCATACCAATGGAGCTGAGGTGTTTTACTAAAATCTGTACTATCATCTATTACGGTGTCCATTTGGAAACTACCAATAATATCTGATTTACCCTGAAATAAGTATAATCCTTATTAAACAAACAATTTTTTTTCGTACAATATAATGTAATTTTAGCTATAATTTACGTTTCAACCTGTATGAATATATCTAATTATTATTATACAATTATGATACATAGGTAGACGGAGGTGCAAAAACTGATGTTAGCGAAATCTTGGTTGTTTGTATACATAATGCTCACTGTATGTAAACAAAACCACGACTGCACAAACTTTTGCTACAATGCTATTTCTAAAATGCCCTCAGGCATACAAACTAGCTCGTAATATGGAGTCCGATATTACAGCGTATTTACCGATGAATCTATACAACAAACTTGGACGAAAACAGTAGGTGGATATTTGATTAATCTATCTGCTGAGATAAACATCATCCTTCGCAACCTCAACAGTTGATTCCATACTGGTGTTGGTGATTTTTCTATAGCCTGAAAGATAGTTTTCTGGTAAATTTTACTAAATAAGCGTTTTTATTATTATGATGATCAACGCAAACTGTACATAACATTCGTAATTAAGTAAGGAGACATAATAAAAATATAGAAACTTTTTTCAAAGATCGATTTCAAATCGCTTTCCAAGATATATTCGGCACATGAATGTTACATTTGTATTAAATGAGTATCTGTATTTTGATGACTTATTTTCCATGGGAATATTGTTCAAGTTATATAAAAATAATATTTTATGAAAACGACATTCTCATTTCGTTATAATTTGCCATTGGTATAAAAATTTACCTTGGTTTCCTTTGAACTACTCAATGTATTTATTCTTAAAAATACATGGCTAAAATTATCGCCTACATTACAAAATATTCTTGCTTTATATACAAAAATTCGACATTCGACCATCTGAAATTAATTTAAATTGCTCTATCATTGTCAATTTTGTGATATTATATTTTATAAGTTTTATTTTTTTACTATTATACCGGAAAAGATGGGAGATCAAATACTGAGGTGACCTCTTTCAATCAATTTTTTTCCTCCAATTAATAGGCTCATTATCTGAACATCTATAAATCACTGTTATTATATATTTTTGCTTTCATTTACGTCCATAATTTGATCTAACATTAAAACGGTTCTAAATATTTTTAAACATTTAAATTTTAAGAGCTTACATCGCCATTAGGAGCTTGCAGGTATTGCAAATAGTCAAATCATTATTTTTAAAATGATGATCGCTAATCAACATCCATCTCACCTAGACTTGACGTTGCTATCGATGCATCAGTTAATCGAATTTTCCTAGATAGAATAGATTTGATGCTCTTGGCCCCTTCGATCTTCGATAGGCTCTATCGATTTCTCCTGTGTAGCAAATCCTTGAGTTGTGTTTCAGTCTGAAGGGTGTGGGTGCCCAGGATGTTTCAGATGACCAACTTAGGCCTTAAGTGACGTCAATTGTGACTTTGAATTTATACGAATAGCTTTTCTTCCGCCAATAACTAATCAAAAATACCGATGGGCCATCTGTTAAAATAGACTAAGAAAACTCTCTTTCATAGCCGGCAACGCACTGGTGACTCCTCTGGTGTTGTTCGTGTCCTTAGGCGGCGGTGATTAATTACCATTAGATGTCCCGTCAGCCTGCTTGCTGGCTTTTAAAGCATAAAAGCATAAAAAAAGATTATAATAATATTATGCATAAGATTTTATGTCGTTTGTAACCCTCCCCCTCACCATATTCATATCTATTCCAGAGGTAACATAGGATTTATTATTCTGTTTTCTTTTTCTATTTATGCTTGAAAAATCAAAATGGAGACAAAGAATTAGAAAGCTCTTACAATGCCACCACACTTGACACACATGTCGAAATCTTTTATTTTCAGCTCGTACCCAGTGGGCAGGCGGTGTTCAAAGGCGGAGTACTGCTCGTGAAGGCCCATCCATGCAAGGAGTTCCACTTTTCCAACGACACAAAAACACCCCGTTGGCATAGAACTTACGTGCCTCGAACATTTCAAAGGCTGAAATAAATGACAAGTGCACGTCTCATATTCACATCATTATGTGTGCTTTCTGTACTTGTGTCGTATGAATAATTAAATTAGTAACCGCATGATACAGACTTTGTTTGTACTTAATTTAAAATTTCTACGAGTACAAATGTGTTGACATCAATAGGTACATTGAGTTCTTTTTTCAGTGGTAATTCATTATATTTTAAGTTATTGTTCTTTTTTATAAAATTAATATGAAACACTTATATTTGTATGTTTAGCATTAATTTAACGTCTATAGTGAATGTCTAATTATGCAGACGATTTTGCGTAAAAGATTAATAATATTTAGTTTCATTTTCAATGTAATTATCTCCCGCTTCCACTTCCCTCTCTTTTTCTCTTCCCGCAGCATCAATATACCCCGATATTGATAGACTATGGGTCTACTCTCACTCTGAGAAGGTTAGGGTTCGCCTCGCTGTCCGAGTTCAAGGGTTTCCTTTAGCATTATAGAAAGTGATAGTTTCATTGTTATAAAAAGGAAACAAAGTTTACGTTGAAATATCAAACCGTGAGAGTAGAGTACCTTGAAATAATGAGTATGAATTTGACCGCAATGTATACCGCATAGATCTGGTATATCAGCATACAAAATATCAGCGGCCGATATTGTGCAATAAGCAACTCGAGATCCATCGTTTAGAAGCCAAATTATTACATCTGGCCAACCCACAGTAGCCTACGGAAAAAATAAATAAAACAAGATTTAAAAAGATTTACTCGTGGATGCGGTATCATCGGAGTGATTATTAAAACACTAATAATTATCGTTATTAGGCAGGAACAATTAATAAAATATTTGTCAGAGAAAAAAAAAGATTTTTCTCAATATTGACTGTAACACATACCATACATAGTAAGTTTCCTTCTTTTGACAATAAGTATAAACCATCTGCGTTAAAAATAGTCCAGCCTCGATTCCCGGGAAGGGAAATTGATATGATTTTCAAAATACGTGAAGTGCTTATTATGTGTAAAGTATGAAGGTTAAGCTGAGCAATAATACCTTATAGATAAGCTTCTTGAAATCGCGCGTTAGCGTACGCACTTCCATCAATATTCCTTTAAGCACTTTCCTAGGTGAAATACCAGCGACCGTAGTCCCGACAATATTACAGACATTGTTTACCGAAATCGATGACAACATTTGAAATATTTTCTGACGTATCCTTTTCTGTGCAGAAACATTATTTTAAACATCACTTTATCGTTAATTAATAGATACATATTAATATATATATAGGTATGAATATTTTTATGTATGATATTAGATTAGAGTGTCTAAAAACAGTTATAACCCGGACTGTGAAGATAAACTACTAAAATTCGTTGAACGTTTTCTAATTGTTTTTATACGCCTGTAAAATATTTGCAATATAATATGAAATGTGTTAAAATAATCTTACCATTTCTCCTATTTGATAATTCAATTGTTTTTCATCCAATTGTGTCGCACACTGCTTTGTCATATCACCGTTACACTTTGATATTGCAAAAATGTCTAAAAATGTTGATATATTTGACAATGTAATATGTAGAGATTCATTTATTTTGTCTAATAATTCATTTAACGTTGAATAATCATAATTTTTCAAGCGGCACTCAACTTGAGTTGTACTAGATTCCTGTTAAAATTGTATGCAGTGAATTAAATTGACTGATATTTAACCAAAGGCAAGCAGTCTTGCCTTAAGCTTATGAATTTAATTTTATAATATTGTAAAAGTTTCGTATGATTAATCATTTCTATTTTTATAATAATTACATGGTGCTGTCAAAAATATTTAGAAGATGAAAAATTTTAAAAGAAATATAAAACGTTATGATAATAGAAACGGTTCATGTTTTAGTAGCGCTAAAAGTTATGACAACTGTCAGCTGTGAAGCATCACGTACGGGTTGTATTTTAA
>DWJH01000110.1:0-14275 GCA_018248735.1 Tagiades litigiosa | reverse complement strand
AGTTTCTGTTTATAAGTTTACTACTATACTACGATAAATAGGATGGCAAATTTAATAGTTGCCAACTGTGTTCAACCTTACACTAGGCAATGATTTGGTAGAAGTTGGTTGGATCACTTATTTTAGCAATAATAATAATTGCCCATTTGCTAATCTCATTATAATGCAAAGCGGTATAAAGGTGGTCTATATATGGTTCAAAAGAAAACAAAAGATTGTAGTTTGTCTGAAGAGAAAAATATGGAACATACTTCTGTTTAACATTGATTTACACTAAACAGACCAATGAAAAATATAAGGACCATTGATAAACGGTACCAAATATTCTAGAGAAATAAATAAAGGAATATCATGAGTTTATGTATGTAATTAGAGCTGATGATTTGTTATCAGTGTGTAATAAAAAGAAATTATTTTAATCTAGTTTGGGTCAACTCTTACAACTGATACGCTGTAAATATTTTATTATCTTATTGCTGCAGTTCAATACTTAAAACTATAGTAAACACTAATATATTTCTCCAAAGCATATGTAATCTGCTAATATTCTAGACCTTAAAAAGTACAAATGTATATAATAATATTTAGTTACTGTAGATAAATCACACACCCAAAAGGGCTTCTTCTTATAACATGATAGCAATATAAGTCATTTGAGTTCATCCAGTGGCAAGGTTATACTATAGCAGAACGATAATACTAGTCTGGAAGCTCAGTATGTATCAATGGCAGTGTTCTGTGAAGTCTACTACAACAGACTCTCGCCAGCCAAAAAGGAAGTATCCAGTTGCAGACCCCAGGACTACAGCTGCGCAGAGCCATGTGTTATAGGTCATAAACACCAACATCAACATGTAGCTGACCAGCACTTGTATCCCATGAAGGAAGGTCTGCCATGCATGTGCCGAACTTAGCATTGTGGGGCTGCAATCAATAACAATTTATTATTTACCTCAGTTTTACTTGCATTTCGTAAACAATAATATTTTAATAGGAATATATACTTACATGTTTCTTTCAAGCATATGGGGCACCGGTCTGAAACAAGAAATGTATTGATTTATATTTATAATAAAACGAAATTAATAAAAATTAATCTTAAAGGAGTTGAATAATCACTAAAAGAACTATAGCACCCTAGTACCTAATGTAACATCCAACAAAGCAAAATCACCTTGAAATTCTATTAAAATAAAAAAAGTAAACTTTAATGGATTAAATATTGTTAAATATATACTTTCGAGATTGAAAACATATAAATGTTAACATTCAGTAATCTAATCATAAAAATTACTTACTGGATGACTTGAGGTTCATCAGTGGCACAAATGTTGGCAACTCCCTTTTCTGGTGGAGCCACTGCACAATATTGCAATCCTGTATACGTTTTCCAGAGCAAATGTTTTCTATAATATTTTAACCTAAAAATAAAACATACATACTATTTATTACAGTTTTAAAATATTTTAATGAACATATAAATTGAAATTTTTAAAAGAATAAATTTGAATATACATAAAATTTAAACGTACCCTTCATATAATATGGCTATAATAAATATTGCAAAGAAAGATCCAATAAATTCGCCCAAGTCAGTGACATTCCACCAAGAAAATAGTATGGTTTCACTGAAGCCCCCATGAAACTGTAACAAATAATTAGTTCATTTATTGTCACGCCTGAAGCATATCATTTATTTTTATTTTTTAAGACCTTTTCAAATTGATTAAAACGATTGCACTTTTGATTAAATTTGTAATTGTAATGAGAGTAACAGATGTGTATACAATTTATTTAATTCTTGTAGGCCTGTTTTTCCACAACAATTTTAGAATGAAATCATAATATATCTCATATTATGATTTGATGGAATCTAATAGTGCTTCTGACACTGCCAAGCCAGGATAGCTTTTCTAATGCTAAAAATATATGTAAAATTTAATTTAAAACTTACGGTCATTCCAACATGGCTGCTATGAGCGGAACCATGATCGTGAGCTTTCACTTCTGGTGTTTGACTAAAATGATCAAATTCCACACTACTGTTAAAAATATTCTGCAATCAAAGATATTAACAAACTTGATAATTAATTTCTTATGCATCTTACAAAGGAAAGAAAACATTTTAAACAATTTAAATCAACTTACAAATGCTTGTATAACTTTCAAGGCTTGCATATCAAATGTATGGTAGGTAAACCTATTTTAATGAAAAGAAAACACTTTACATATTCACACCCCACACTAGGTTTTCTTGTGTCGCAGGTGGCATAGTCACACAGAACACACCACAAACGCCCTACACCGAAAAATAAAAAATTTCTGTCAAGTAAATATTTACTCCTACAGGGAATCGAAAGCAGAACCCTTGGTTCCTCAGACTGAACAACGACAATCAGAGATGTCAGGTTGTGCTATTAAAGGTGAAGTTTAAAAACTTACTATACAAAACTTACATTTATATTGTCGTCCATCATGTGAGAGCCATTTAGGGGCATTTGGTGACTTCCATGTATAGTGTGTCCTAAGTTGTGATCCATATTCATGTGATTACCATGGTCCATGTGATTATGTCCTTCCATACTTGCAAAGTCACCTGTAAAACAACAGTAATAAAAAGTGCATCCAAAAGTTTCAAATAATAGTTTCATTAAGATAAGGTGTAATAACAAAATAAATTCGACTGGAAAAAAAGATAATTAAACAAATACTATTTTTAACAAGTGGAATTCAATATTAACATACATTCAATGTAATTAATATAAATTTAATACACTTATTATAACATGTTATCAGTTGAGAGTAATGAAATTTTATCAACTTGCACACAGAGCCAAGCCTGATACTGTCAATATAACTCTAAGTAGCCACTTGTTTAAAAATCAAAACACTCCAATTGTTATGTAGGTGGATGTTTATTAAACATTGTGAATAATGAATAACAAATTAAAATTGGTGATTATTAAGAAACTATGTACAAATATATCATTGCAGATGTCATAAAAAAATCTTTATGTGATTTTATGTACATAGTACATAGAGTTCCTTGTGGCTGAGATGAACAAGATACAAACAAAAGACAAATACTTTACATTAAATGACAGTGATTCGTAAGAATGAGAAACATTACTGACTGACTAAAATATTTGAAAGTTGTTATAAGTGTCTATGTCACCCTAAATGTAGGGAATTGTGGTAATGGGAAGCTGCTTAAAATTTAAATAACCGCATTAAAAAGTGTTTCTTAGAAGTCATAGAATGTATATTTAGGTTGTTTACTATACACAAAAATTTGTACTTTATTGCAGTTTTTTTATAAACAAGGTATTAGTTAAAATACTCATTTGTGTACTCAGCTTAGAAACTGCAATTCCTTAAACATCTACAAGTCTACTTACAAAAAACATGCACTCAACAGTTAAACAAATATTATTGCTGACTTAAATCTACCACAACCAGAAGTCCAGGCGTCATAGTTAAGCAAACACGATGAAATGAAGCATAGCTTATTGTATGATATATGTATGCAAATAGATATTCATTAAGTGACAAAGTTTAATTTTTTAGTTAGTAATTTACAATTCTGTACCTTTAAAGCCGTTATACTTTCACACACCACTCCTGCAAGATTAAAATTTTATATACCTAAAAGTCGATCAAGTCACCTCGTGGCTACTTTCACTTTTTGCAGTACTTAGATTGTAGTTTCAATTTTTTTTGTATTTCGCACTTGATGAATGCAATGTCGTTTACATAATATATACGGCTTACTGTCACAATAATTTCTAATTTCATATAACTTTTTTCTAGTTCAACTGCAATTAAACTACCTTAATTAAGGCAGTTTTACTTGAATTTACTCAGAGAAAAATATTAATACTAAATATACCTATTTAAGTAAGATGCAGTAAATATCTCTTTCTGAAATAATATGATATTAAAGTAGATTGGTATATACCACAGATCTGACAGATATCTTTACCTGACTTTTGACATCTGACAAGGACTTTTTATATTTTTGCAGCTTTGAATTATATATTTTACAGCTGTAAAGTGTGGGATAAACTATGAAGTATAAATTCAGATATATATATATATATATATATAGATAGGTGACCAACTTAGACCTCAACGAATAATTTAAATTTTAATTAGTAATGTGCAATGTGCAATAGAAAAGTTGAAAATTATATCTACTGTTTAATTAATTGTAAGTTATCAAACAAAAAGGCAAGTCTACGAAGGAAATTCGTGCTGTTTCATCTACCTCTTTATTTTGCCAATTTCCATAAAATCCTTGTTGTACTATTTTCTTACACTAATAAAGCAAATCATCACAACAGCCATATTTCTTATTTTTACTATTTTCATAACAATATTAAAATCATTATCTATAAGAAAAGTTTTAATAGAATTGCATTATTTACAAATTGTATCGTAAACGACAAAATAAATGGAGTTAAAGCTATTATAGTTTTTATAGAAATTCTTTAAAATTATCTCGCTAAACAACAGCCCCCAGTAATAAAATAAGATTTATTACTTAATTTTTTTTATAAAACCCTTATTTAAATTAAAACTGTTTATATTATTATTAATA
Organism: Tagiades litigiosa; assembly: GCA_018248735.1. NCBI lineage: Eukaryota > Metazoa > Arthropoda > Insecta > Lepidoptera > Hesperiidae > Tagiades > Tagiades litigiosa. The sequence goes on along the minus strand of DWJH01000110.1, from coordinate 9,675 downwards.
TAACATAGCAACTCTTTTAAGCAAAATGTTTGTTAGGTTTTTTCACTGTGTTGCTGTGTTATGACTAAGCTGAGCTGGCTGGTTGGTTGATTGGATTTCGTAATTCAATGCAAGTTGAATACGACTTTGCAGTAAACTGAATCCTATGATAACTACGTAAATCTATGTCATCACATCACAAAAAATTTAAAAATATTTATTTCACACGTTTTCCTATGATATTCTTGTATTATTTCCTTTTTCAGAACAAATAAGTGCGATATGATTTTTAGGTATGACTAGAGACGCTCATCACTCGCTTTACGCTTGGCGGCCATGTCTGAAGTTCGCGGTAACTCGGAGAGTTCGTGTTGTGCTATTCTTTGTATAAAAAATACAGTGGTTTTTGTTCCTGATAGACAATGAATTTGTAGGAGTAATTAATGACTATGAACTTTGTAATATGTGGAGTGTTTTATAAATTCGAGCAAATCAGTAGAATTTGCTGTTGCAGGAGTAGCTCCTACATCGTATTTTTAGTTCATCCGCCATATTGGCGTTAATATATCTTCGTAAGTCTTTTTTCATAATTTTTAGCTTTCAACAGAAGTATATTGTTGTAAGTTTATGCTATTTCGTTAATATTTTGTTAGGACTAAGATATGAGTTAAAGTAGACAGTGCATGATTCTACTATTGAGCAATATTTCAACATTTTGTTCTTGGCCTCTATACAAGTGATTTTCACCCATTTTTTCACCCAAGCTTATGAATTCTTTCACTGGCTTTTAGGATTATTAAGAAATATTAATTGTTTTGTATTTGCATAAGGTTTTATTTGCATAACAGTAGATGTTCTATGTACGCCAAAAAGTATAACCATTCGATTGTGCCTAGATAGTTTCATGAATAATTAAAAAAAAGCAATGTAATACTCCTAAAAAGTTCAAATATATGTGAAAATATACATATTTTGCAGATTTTACAACTTTTATTCCGGTATTTACCCTTGTCACAACCCTCGTTTCTACTACATAGTGGGGTCAAAGAATATTCTAGACTTAAAAGACATTCTCCTTTGTTAATGACATAATCGCGAATAAAAGTGAAAGATTGTCTTAACATAAACAAGTATGATATAGGCACCTATTGTTTGTTTTGATACAAAATGCTATTCCAATATAAATATCTCTCATAGCAAACTAAGTATATACTAAGCTATAGCTACCTATAACATTTCTGATATTGTATTGCATGATATTGGTTAGATCTTACAAAATGCATGTGGAATTAACTTATAGTGACCCTTAATTCTTCACCTTACAAGTCTTTAAAAACTCATCATCAATAATAGTTATATACTCTTATTAAAATAAAGTAAATTCATTTAATTATACTAAATAAATGCTTTGCGGCATCAAAATTACTTATAAAACTATATTGAGCATTGAGGTCTATCGTCACTATTTTCTTTTATCTTGTTATGATTATTTTTCCTGGGCAAAACAGATTTATATATGATAGTAAGACGAACAAACGAAGAAATTCAAATTTTGTGGTGATGTATTGAGAACAATTCAACAATGCTATTTACTCAAAGTGGAGATAACATTTAACTTAAACTTGATATACACTAAACAGTGGCAGCAAGACAGTATGCCCTGTACAGCCATTGGGTGCAACATCACACATTTTTTATATTCAAAATATCTCTCACTTTATGACTGATTATTTATTTATTCTTATTAGTTAACATACAACTGTAATAAAGTTTTCTAAAATATGCAATGTCTCAAGATGAGTGATGCAATAGGAACAAATAAGTAGTAACTAGGAAGTACTGAATATATTTGACAAACATAATAGTGTATTTAAAAAATAGAATATGTATTATCGGTTAACCTAATAAACTGCTAAAAAATAACATTATTAATATTAATATCAATTTATCCTGTAGTCTATTAATCTTCCATTCAAAATGGGAATTCATTTTTATTCTAATCTTAATAGTGGTATTTTAATTTACACCAATCATTAATATGATTATCTGTTATAATTAACAGATATAACTTTTATTCCATTCATAAGTAGAGTAACAAATGACACCCAAGTAAATATCTACTTTAGTTCTGGTACCAAGCGGGGTCTAATGCTTCGATAACTAACAAAATCATGGAGACAATAGTCAAAATGGTTTTATTAAACTAGGCTTGATATGTTTGTTTTTCTATGCTTTGGCCATAAAAGTATTCTAAAACAAGTACAAATTTAAAAACAGCTTTTTGTAGTTATGTTATATATTTAAAAATTGTGGTAATCCAAATTTGCTATCTTAAAATATTGGGTTGTGAACTTATATATCTTATTATCTCATACATCAGATAGGCCAATAAGAATTATTCAATTAGTGAATCTTAGCAGAATAGGTTTTTTAAAGATTTCTTAGAAGTTCAATTTAAATCAACCTTTAATTGCATGTTGCTTTCGGCATTACTATAAAACCAAGATAATATTTTTATTATCCTTAAAATTTTATACCATTCCTATTCTCAACTCAATGAAAGAACTCTTAACAAATTTTTGTGTAAATCTTAATTTAACACTTTAATGAACCTCTTTGTTTGTGGGAAGTCTGTTAAAAATGTTATGCGTCTAACATAACAAACAGCCTATAGTGAAGGTTCATAATATTGTGGAAATGTTTTTTATTCAAGCGCATAAATATAAATTTTTTTGAGACATATATTTTTTAGTTATATGAAACCCTGCAATATAGTTCAAACCAGTCATGCATACAATTGTACTCTTTTACATTAGTAAAATTTTATTACAGCATGTTACTTGGATTTCAGTTATTGTATAATTAATTAGCTGTCTCTGCAAACGTCGTCTTGCCCATAATTTTTTTTAAAATATAATATAGCCTTCCTCTATAAATGTACTATCCACCAATGAAAGAATTTTTTAAATCTTATGAGCGGTTCCTGAAATTAGCACATTCAAACAAACAAACTTCAGCTTTTTATATTAATATAGATGCACATATAGTTTTTTTGTGACAAATCTTACAAAAACAACTTTATATTATTAAAAATATTAATGGGTAATGTATTAATTAAATTAATTACATATTTAAATATATGTATGGTAAACATATTATTAGTAAAATATAGTATCGTTGGGTTGTGATTTTTTATTAAAAATAAAAAAAAACAATTGTTATAATTATATAGGGATTTTGAAATGTATAAACAAACACTCTTGCTTGAATTTATAGAAATTATAATGTACTGGCTATTTATGTCCATTGTTGCCCACGTAAATCCACAGTGATCTAAGCTGTTGCTTAGATCTATCATGTAAAATTAAACAGTGTTTGCTATCTGAGCAAAAGTATGTACAATATCACATTACAAATCTTTTCTCTACTATTAAATGCATGTATTTCAACCTTCTCCTTAAATCACTTTTCATCTATAGGTAAAAACTGCATTAAAATCTATTGCAGATTTTGAAAGATCAAAACATGCAACAACTTTGATTTTTAATATGCAGGAATTTATGTATTAAAATATATTTAATTTTCAGGCTCGTTTTTCGTGGTGTTGATTGTAGCTGTATACAATAAGAAAAAATTAAGTATAGCGGCTACATGTGTGGTAAGTTGTTTGTAAAAAATTAACAATAATACTGCATAGTGGAAGCAAAACATCTTAAATCTTATTAATTATTTTATTCCAGGAGAATTGTCTTCATAGTAAGGAATGAAGTACGAAGTCACTAGGTGCACAGGCACCAAGAAATTATTATTATGATAGAAAGGTTTAATGTTATTAAAGGATTTAGCTGATGCATCTTAGCCAGAAATTGGATGAACCTCTTGTTACAATTGAGGTGAGCTTAAAGTGGTACTTTATTTCATTTGGAATGGTTTATCAGATCCATGGCTGCCTGAAAATAACATCAATCTTGATTGACGTTACCCTCACAAGTTGTCTTTTGCTTTGAAATATTTGAACTTGAATAGTATAATTAGACAAAGTTTTGGTTATGTTTGCTAGGTACTGCAGTATTAAGTATACTTATTATCCATAAAATTAATATTCTATTTAAAATTGTATTTTTAAAAGAAAAAGGTTCACAATGATAATACATATACTACAGTGATTGATCATTTTGGTAGGTAGATTGCAGACTCTAGCACAATGCAGCAGGCAGTCGACCCTCTTGCAACAACGAGCACCGTAAGATATTTTTCCTTATTTTCTTTCTTTTTTAGTTTCTGTTAAGCGAGTAATGGATGTGATATAAAAAAGTTGTGTCCCAAATGGTTAAATGATATATGAATGGTGAATATAGAATGGTCTCCAGTTAATAATTAAACTTGTTATGGTGTCTATTCTCATAGTGATATATTAGTACAATAGTAAATATCGAATGTACCGTTGTCGAGATGTGTTTATTGTATACAGCCTACGGCAGAAACAATCAATGGCGCGCCGCCGGAGGATAGTTCGCGTCGACATGGGCGCATCACTAATCAGTTGCAGTTCCTCCAGAAGAATGTTATCAAGGCTGTGTGGAAGCACAAGTTCGCATGGCCATTCCATCAACCCGTGGACGCTAAAAAATTAAACCTTCCTGTATGTATTAGTAATCAGACATTAACATTACCAGTAAATTGTTTTGTTACAAACAAGAAATATTTAACAATTTATATACATATTTCAGGATTATCACAAAATTATTAAGAAACCCATGGATTTGGGTACAATTAAGAAGCGCCTGGAGTCCAACTACTACTATTCCGCTCAAGAATGTATTCAAGACTTCAATACCATGTTTACAAACTGCTACGTCTACAACAAACCAGGCGAGGACGTCGTAGTCATGGCGCAAACGTTAGAAAAGTTGTTCTTGAATCGGGTAAGAGAGTTAATGACATAAAAAAGATGAAGAACAAGAGTTTCGGAAACGAATTCTGACGTTGATTATTATTTACAGATAGCGCAAATGGACAAGGAGGAGAAGGAAATCGAGGTGCCGTCGAACAGCGGGAAGAGTGCGGTTAAAAAGCGGACGGGAGGGTCGACGGGTAGCGTGAGTGGCGGTACGGCGACACCGGCGGCGCCGGCCGGCGCACTCGGGTCGCGCACGGCGCCCGTGAAGGCCGCGCCGCCCGCGCCCCTGCCCGCCTTCGTCGGCTCCACCAACACCACCACCACGCCGACGCTCTCCGCGCCCTCGGTCACACCGCCCGCCACGCACACAGGACTCCCGCAGCAGGCACGCATACGATGTGTTTGTGTTATATATGAATCGCATCTTGTAATACTGCCGCTTTGACTAGAGGACTCTCTGAAAAACTAGAGCTTAAACGTTTCCAACAAATAACTTAAGTCAGCGACAGTTAAATGATGCGTGACGTTATTTGCGGAATTAGGGCATTAGTTCAGAAAAGTTTAAAACGGTAGTAGAGTCCTAGTATCACAAACTCTAAGTGTAGTCTCACCATGGCTCTTCTTGCAGGTTGCGAGCCAACCCTCGAGTTTCCACGTACCGCCGACTGCCGCTCCACCAGTTTCCTCCATCCCGGCAGTTCCCCTTTCCCAGACGCAGCCCGCTAAGGTACTTTTGATATTGATATATGTAACGTGTTTATGAACAATTTTGTATTTATGACTTTGTGTTTACGACTTATTAATGACTTGTGTGTAGGTAAAAAAGGGAGTGAAAAGAAAAGCTGATACGACAACTCCCATGGGTAGCTCGTTTGAAGGTGGTTATACAACGCCTACCATAGATCAGCAGAGTGGACCTAAGCCGGCTAAAATTTCTACCAGAAGAGAAAGTGGAAGGCAGAAGAAGGTGAGAAATATGATTGATTATACGAAAGAGGCACCAGTGTTTTAAAAGAGGTCATATGTAACCTAACCATATTTGTAAATGTTATATAGGCGGGAAGAGTTGGTGACGACAGTTTTAAAATGGGTGGGTTATCTCCGGGTGTCGGTGGCGCTGGTGCGTCGCATCACTCTGGTTTAACTCCCCAATTAGCAAAGGGCAAAGAAAAGTTATCAGATGCTCTTAAGAGTTGTAATGAAATATTGAAAGAACTATTTTCTAAGAAACATTCAGTAAGTATATATTGACTATTTGATCATTACCTAAAAAATTTAATATAATATATACAATAATAAAAAATAATTACCTATATTAGAAAGCTCTTTTAGTTTTGTAAAATTAATAGGAGTTATAATACCCCTAATTAAAAAAATGTAAAGAATTGTATTAAAAATATATATTGTTAATTGTTTCTCACTATGCTATCTATGTTTTTAGATCAACAATCTTATACAAATTGAATCGTTCTAATTTTGTTCTTGTTTTGGATTTCTATGCAATTATAAATATCAATATAAATAATTACTATATAATGAATAACAGATTATCTTTGGAATAGATTTTGATTAAGGTCATGCAATTGCATAATTATATATTTATTTTAAATCCAAAAGTTATCTATACATTTTTGTACAGATTGATAATAATGAACATAGTTTGTAAAGTAAAATACATTTGACAGGGATACGCGTGGCCATTTTATAAACCAGTAGATGCTGAATTGCTTGGATTACATGATTATTTTGATATTATTAAGAAACCCATGGATCTTGGAACTGTTAAACAAAAGATGGACACTAGAGCCTACAAAACCGCTGCTGAATTCGCCGCCGACGTACGTTTGATATTCACAAATTGCTATAAGTATAATCCGCCGGATCATGATGTTGTCGCGATGGCACGAAAATTACAAGATGTTTTCGAAATGAGGTGAGTTAATGATATGCTCTTTGTAATATTCGTATCGGATTAAGACTTTCAATTATACAATAAAATTGATTAAGAATAGAAGATTTTAATTTTAAACAGTTGTAAGTGCCCATATTTGTTTGCAAAAGATGAAAAAGTATTGTTCTTGAAGATCAAATTTAGGGAATCTAAGACAGTGAAAATAATATTTAGAAAATTATCATAATCTGCATAACACAGAATCGAGCTATCATTGCATATATAATTTATATTAAATATGTTGTGCTTTAGGTATGCTAAGATTCCTGATGAACCTGTTCATTTGGGAGTGCCACATATAGATAAAGGAAGTTCAGCGTCCAGTTCAGAATCTGGAACAGAATCCGATTCGGAGTCCGATGATTCTGAGGAGGAGAGAAATAAAGCTGTAAAGCTGCTCGAGAAGGAGCTCTTTGCGTTACAAGAAAAAATGAGGAAGTTAGTTGAAGAGTCTAATAATAAAAAGAAAGCCAAGAAGAAAACGAAAGACAAACAGAAGAAGCAAATTCCAAATAACAGTGGCATACCTCCCAAGACTAATGCGGTCGCTGCATATAGCGCTAAAACCAATAATATTGCTGAAAACCTAGGTAAATTACCATTTTGACCGACTTAATACTTATGTTAAAATAAATACATAATAATTATATTAAAATATATACTTAAACTATGTATGCAACAAAACAAATTTATGTGGGTCACAATCACACAATCAGAATATTCTACTGGTAATGTTAACAATGAGAATGACTGTCATTTGCCTTTTTTATTTTGTTTTTCTAGGGATTTTTTTTATTTGAAAATTTTCCATTAACATTTTTGTATTAGTTGACCTGAGTGAGTATTGAATATTACATTGGACACGGTTATTAAAAAGATCCAGCGCCAACGCAAGAAACACAACATTTTAACGCAGTAATCATTTTTAAAAAAGCTAACGATAGTCAAGTACGATATTAATGCGATCTAACAGAGGCGGTGGTTTGTCGAGCAGCGTCGAGCGGGCAGCGCGGGAAGGCAGCGCGGGCGAGGGCCGCGGCCGGCGGCACGGTGGGCGCGGGCGGCGTCAAGAGCGGCGCGCGCGGTCCCGCGCCCAAGAAGAAGGGCTCCACGCCGACCGCCGCGCCGCCGCCCCATCCTCCACCCGCGCACGACACCGACGACGAGGACGTCGCCAAGCCGATGTCGTACGACGAGAAGCGTCAACTCTCGCTCGACATTAACAAGCTGCCAGGTGACCGCCCATATCTCGCGGTATCCCCCCGCCCCGCCACTCTCCTACCAGCCGACCCAAATTTTATCGTTGCGCACTCACGTTTTATTGTTTTATTATGCGCTTTTATTTGTTTTCAATGCTCTTTCCGCAAAATTCAAGCATGCCGATGTGGTTACTTTTCCTTTATTTTTGCCGCGTAAAAGATACTGCTTCGCGGCAAAAATCTTATGTGTTTGTTGTTATTATTGATGCAAGGATAATGTTTTCGTTCACTAAGATCAAGGTGGTTTTTATTTAGGTGATAAACTCGGCAAAGTAGTCCACATCATACAGAGCAGAGAACCTTCGCTCAGAGACTCCAATCCGGATGAGATTGAAATAGACTTTGAAACGTTGAAACCTTCCACGCTAAGACAATTAGAAAACTATGTCGCTTCGTGTCTCCGGAAAAAAACACGTAAGACACTTCAATACTTTTTCACGGTAGGTCCTTATCTGCAGAGGTTTGGTTCCAGGATAGTAATGAATCCTTTAATATAGACCCCATAAGGGGACTCTTCTAGGGTATTAATTATTGCTCTATTTCTGCTCCAATATATTTCTATATCTTTCGACTACTTCCGAGTTTTTGGTACTATAGAAAATTATACAAATATTCTATTGAGTTTCAATTTTAGCTTGGTCAACTTAATTAGAAAACATTATTTTTGGAAATTGATGTGTTTATTTTCTTTTTTTTTCTTTAACCAAGTACAATTATTCTGGAAAATATTCTGCAGATATAGGACTCCGTGCTATGTAGTATATATTTTACATTTATTAAAAAAAATATTAGTTAATCTAAAAAAAAATACAATATTAAATATTATGATATTTTTAGATCGTAAAGTGTCTGGGAAATCAAAAGATGAACAAATAGCGGAAAAGAAACAAGAGTTAGAGAAAAGATTGCAAGATGTGTCCGGGCAATTGGGAGGGACAAATAAAAAACAACAACCAAAAAAAGGTAATGTATCTATTTGACTTGGAATTTTATTATTTGTTTATTTATTGTAAACAATTAATTTAGAAAGATGTAAATAAATTGTGTTCTTTATTAAAATTAACGTACAAATCACATATATATTCTATGGCCACTCTTAGATATATAGTAGGTTTGGTGAAAAACAGATGTTATGTACTGTATTTATGGGATGGGTTCTTAAAACAACATACTGTTAACTGGAATTTCTACATAATCTACATTTAATTATCAAAACCAATAAGAGCGAGGCAAAATGAATAGGTCTTAGGTGTATGTATTGGGATCTGAAGTCAGCACACCACTTGCTGGCGAACACCAGTTTGCAACTTGGTATGGCAAATGAATGTTGTCACATAAATATTTGTCGGGAACACAAGTTCTGTTATTGATGGATTGGAAAAATTGAATCCAATGAACATTGAAAAATAATTGAGTAAACATATGAAGATTATCTCAGAAATATTTAAAAGGCAATTTCTCAATTCGCTTTTTGGTACCACCCCCTATTGAGAATCAGTGATTTGTATCAATGAATTTTTTTGTTTCTGTTAAAAAAGTATAAATCATTTTAATCAGAACCAATTAACATCCCATTACTGGGTACG
>DWJH01000109.1:0-14298 GCA_018248735.1 Tagiades litigiosa | reverse complement strand
ATAAATGTACTATCCAACACTGAAAGAATTTTTCGAATCGGACCAGCGGTTCCTGAGATTAGCGCGTTCAAACAAACTCTTCAGCTTTATATATTAGTTTAGAAATATAGATTGGTTTTTTGTCACACACAACTTATAGCAGAGAACAATGAAACAGTAATATGAATTTCTGTTAACCCGCCCGGGTTTGCACGGCTAATGTACTTACTATAAGTAAGTTTAATTACGACTAGTGGTTCCCCCCGGCTACGCACGGAAATTTAACAAACATTAAAAAAAAAATGATAAACACACCCTCCCATACAATCATTTATTGTAACATTTTTGTACATTTTTTTATTCAGTAAAGAGTAGCAAACGAGCGTGTAGTTCACCTGATGTTACATGACAGCTGCAGCTGACAACTGTAACCAAGAACAATCCTTGTATGAATTATGATGTGAGTCAACTAATGTGACGAGTACGACAAAGTTGTGACCAAATGTAACTTTATCATGCACTTAGAATAAGTGATTCGAATCAGTGCTAGACACTTTTTATATATAGATTGTTAAGTTTTTTAAGCTTCCGTTTAAGACTGAATTAGATAGTCAAGATTAATATAAGGGTAAGTAATATTTTCATTTTCAAACTAGGAAATATTATAATATTTCCTAGTCCGACAACACAACGACCGCATGACCAGAATATTGAAGAGTACCAAATCTGGTACCAGAACAAGATTTTGTCCTGTTTTTTAAACAATACAAAAGTTATGATATAAATTGGTAGAATTTATTCAGGCTCTGCGGAGATCGTATTTTCGTAGTCACACACGTTTTTTTTGCTGTGAATAAGTTATTGCTGGTTGTGATAAGGTTTTTTTGGGTTTGTAATACATGCCCAGTACATTTTAGGTGATCTATATATCTAATGAGTAGTAACGCTGCTGTAATCGACCTTGCTCATAAACTTATCATCCGGAGCCTGTTTGATTCTTGTTACAATGAAAAAAATTGAAAGCACTGCAACGAGTAGTAGTAACTAGTGCTATATCGTTATCAATTGTATGGGATATCAACGTGTTTATATTATGGCCCGTGTGGCCCGCTGCGCGATGCGACCTCGATCGCGTAGCGTGGGTGGCGCCCTTTCTATCCCGCGCTCCCGCCTACAGCTAAGCGCACTGTTGTTCCAACAACGCCGTACAATCAGATTTAATAATTTCACTCTTATACAAAATGATAAATATGGGGCAGTCGATTTGGGAAAGATTAGCGTTGATGATGTTACTGACGTAATCGATGTAATTCACCTAGTGTACAGTTAAATCTTTGCCTATAATGTGTAAGCGACCTGCTCTCCTCGGAGTCATAGTTATGACTAATTTATGACACAATTTATAATGATAAATTACTTAGTAAAAGAATATACATATGTACATATGTTGGTCCTAAAGCTTCCCGGTGTTAATCGTGAATCAAATAAAAACCGACTCAAATATAAAAAATATATAAAAATCGCCTGTACTTGTTACAGAAATTAATAAGACTTCGAAACGAAACGACACGACACCAATATGAACAAGCTACGTTCGAACTTGTTGATGTGCGTGTGGGCGGGACTGTTCGTCACGTGCTGGGCGCAACGTGCTGAACAACTGCTGGCCCAGAACCCGTGCTCGGGGAAGACTACATGCAGCGACTGCGCGCGCACGGCCACCTGCGCGTGGTGCTTCGCCCCCGAGTTCAACGGACCGCGCTGCTTCAACCCTGCAATGGAGGGCGGCACGGCCGGGTGCAACGAGGCGTACATCTTCAATCCCGACAATCAGCACTCCATCGACCCCATGTACAACAGGGAGCTAACGCGAGGTGAGAACCACTCATTGTAAAATATTACAAAAAAATTATAGAAGTGGCGGTTAAGTAGATATCATGATTTTTTTTATTCTTTTTAATTGCACTTTTTTTTTGTTTATCGCATCGTAGCATAAAAACAAATATTTATGAATTATTTATTATTTTATTGGTCCTACACATACACCAAGCTTCTATCATCATCCTAACGACACAAAGACTCATTACTGAAGACGGGCATCCTCTCGCACTTAGAAGGTTACGTCATAGTCCACCGCGCTGGCCATGTGCGGTATATATGAGTAATTTTTTTTTTCAGCTCGAGGCCGAATGAGTATGGAATCCTCGTTTTATGAAGAATCTATGAGCAGTAGCGGCAGCAGCAGTAGTAGCGTAAAAGGAGGTGGTTACATGGGAGCTGCTGCCGGCGATAATCTGGTTCAAATCAAACCCCAGCGTGTTAAACTACAGTTACGGATGAGTAAGTAAACTGGATTTGATTAAGAATATCTAATCTATGTATATTAATGTATATACATCTTGTGGTTGTGGTTTATCTCACTCGGCTAAATTATGACTAAAGAAATACTTATAATTTCAGATCAAATGCAAAAAATGACGTTTGCATACGCTCAGGCCCAGGACTATCCCGTTGACCTTTATTACCTTATGGACCTCAGTCGATCGATGAGAAACGACAAGGAGAAACTTAGTACCCTTGGCAGCTTGCTCTCTAGCACTATGAGAAATATCACATCGAACTTCCGAATCGGTTTTGGATCTTTTGTAGACAAACTGGTAATGCCTTATGTCTCAACTGTGCCCAAGAAGTAAGTACAACTGAATTAACTTAATTAGCTTAACTATATACACTATTTTAATTCGATTCTGAAACAATTTAATCTTAATCATTTCTGTTTTAACCGACTTTCAAAAATCAAAGTGGTTATTTTCCATTACTCTTTTAATTTAGAATTTATTCTTCCTTATATCAGTATGATTTATATTTTTTAGTTTTGTAGTTTTGTATACTTTTTTAACACTTTTTTTGTTCCTCTCAGTTTGATTTCTCCGTGTGACAAATGTGCGGCTCCTTATGGTTATCAGAATCAAATGTCGCTCAGCAACGATACTGATTTCTTCGACGTAAGTAAATTAAACATTGTGATTAACATTTTTTTTGTGATGAGGTCCAATACGGATTTTTTTTCGATGTCGAAACTAATGTGGAAGTAGTACCTAGTAAATCCCTTCTGCTATCATTTTAAGCTAAATTTATGGATCGATAAATGGTCATTAAATTCCTCACATGGATGGCAAAACCCATAATGAACACAGAAATTATTTCTATACAGTTCTTTAATAACAAATTACATGATGTTTCCCCTATTGAAATTTTGTAAAGTTAAGTGTTACATTATTATTATGTTATATTATTATTTTTATTTAATACAAAAGCCAACACAGTCACGGGTTTATCTACATACCTATGTACCTTCCTAGTACCTAGTATCTAGTTAAAAATATTTATTTGATTGATAGAAAGCTGTAGCTCGCGCTAACGTCTCTGGCAACCTCGACGCACCAGAGGGCGGTTTTGATGCGATCATGCAGGCCGTGGTGTGTAAGAACGAGATCGGTTGGCGGGAACACGCTCGCCGTCTGCTCGTCTTCTCAACAGATGCAGGCTTCCATCACGCCGGAGACGGCAAGGTATATCACAATTCAATTTAAACATTTATAATACGTAAAGATGACAGAATAACGCTAATCTATTTATTAAGAATGATAATGGAAAGTAGGCTTTTTCATATAATACATACATCTTTTCGTAACACGATAGTTAATCTATATATATAAAAGCGAATAAATGTATATGTTTACAGCTTGGAGGTATTGTATCGCCAAATGATGGTGAATGTCATATGGAAAACAATTCGTATACTCATTCTACGATTCAAGATTATCCCAGCATATCCCAAATCAATCTTAAGGTGAGGTTTTTTGAAGTCTTCCTTTACATCTGAAAAATGGATGGATCATAGTGACTTCAGTGATTGTTTGTAATAAGACTTATGTTAACTGATTATAAGACATCATCGAGTTAGAAAACTGGTCCAAAATGTGGTGGTACATATATTTGGTGTAAGTGGCAATATTATCTTATTGTTATTGCGTTCTAATTCTGTAATGGATGTGTGACTTTAAGATATTATCATCTAATGCTAAGTGGTTAATGTATTAATGTACTTGTTTTGTCAATATGTACAATTGTATATTGTTTATTGTTGTTTAATTATTTTTCATTGATGCAAATTTTATGAAACTTTTAATCAGTTTTCCTTCGACAAATGGACTGTTTTGTTTCTAAATTAAATTCTTTTAATTCTGCTACCGTTGATTTGAAATCAAAATAATATTAATTAATAATCTTTTCATACAATCAGGTGAAGGAGCATGCGATCAACGTGATATTCGCCGTGACAGCGGAACAGATTAGCGTTTACGAGCAGCTCAGCAAACACATTGAGGGCTCCAGCAGCGGCATCCTCAGCGAAGACTCAGATAATGTGGTGGATCTAGTGAGGGAACAGTACAACGTGAGTTATCTTTATATTCCCAAGGTTTATGAATAAACATACAGGCTGCCTTATAGCAAGGTTGAACTGCCTCGTCGAATCTAAATAGCCTCAACCACCACAAAAAATCTTTGTAGTCTCTTTAAGGTTTATTATTCAACAGTATATATTCCATGTCCATTGTATGTAACTGGTATGAGAATGGTTTATTAGATAGACAAATTATTTGATATTTGATAACAGCCGTCTTTAACTTGGAATCAAAAGTTCTTTAAGACCAGTTATGTACTTGTGATTTTTTTTTATATTTTATTTTATTATATGGATTGTAATAGGTCAAGGTCATTAAAAAGAGTTCCGTATATTGTATGAGTGGAAAACTGTTTTCTGAAAAATGATAAAGATACATTGATGCCAATAGTCTTTACCTTATATAACTGTTTTCTTGTTAATTTATATTGTTTTCGTTGAATATTGGTACGATTTAAGTTTCTATTAATTAATTGCTCATAATATTTCAGAAAATTACATCGACTGTAGAAATGAAGGACACATCGAGTGACGCCGTGCAAATATTGTATTACTCATCCTGTCTCGGTTCTAAGGATAATGTTGTGCAAACGAACAAATGTGATGGGCTCAAGGTTAGTATTCAAATATTATATACGCACTGCATTAATATTTAATATCATGTTCTATGAACAATGATTTGCTATTATCCCTTTAGATTCAGTTCCGCTTTTGTATGATTACTTTTGGGTTCTTAAATTGAATGGCCATTGTTTGTGTTCATTCATTTAAATCACGGAACAATCTAAAGTTGAGTGAAAATATGAAGTAGGAAAATTGTACTTATTAATTAAGGCTATGTTATTTTTCTTTAAAATTTTAATTTTTTCTTTAAAATAATGAATGTAGAATTTAATTTAACATTATTTCATGGATACAATAATATTGGATCAGGTTGCTATCACTAAAATAGTTTTTTACCTAGAAGTCAAAATATATTTTCTCTAAAAAAGTCGCAAGCATCATCAAGTATTTCTTTACTTAAATGATAGATTTTTTACTTTTTGTTTCAGGTAGGAGATGTGGTAGAGTTCAGTGCTGAAATCACGCTGAAGGAATGCCCTAAGGACCCCAGCAAGTGGAAGCAAACATTTACCATCTATCCTGTAGGCATATCTGAGAGTCTCACCGTAGAACTGGATATGCTTTGTGACTGCCCTTGTGAACATCCTAATCATCATGTGAGTATATTTTAAGCCGTAAGTTATTACAGTGATGTAAAGATTTACCACTTATTCACTATTTTTGGTGCAGAATGCGATATTGTTAGGTTATGTTTCAAGTATTAAACATAGATGTTATATAATCTGAATATTTGGTGTGGGTCACTGTTGACTTGAATATAGGTTCCACTTACGACCAGGCTGATTGCATTTCGATTGCATATTTTCTGAATTTGTTTCGTTTCATAATGGCCATGGCAAGGTTTGAATAAAAGAAAATCTAAGGAAGTGTTTCCATCTCGGATAATATCTAGTCTTATTTATATAAAAATATTCAAACAAACATATGGGTCCATCTATAAGTCACACATAATGGGTGGGTAAGGGATTAACGAAGTGTGACTGTGTGGGACAAGGGGTAGAAGGAGGTCTCAAGTTTTGTGACATATTTTACACTTAGAATGGAGGACAATCGTCCTGTTTAAGGTGGGTTACAGTTGTCATGAGCTGTAGTTGTCACTTAACATAAGGTGAACTGCACGTTCGCTTCCTACTCTTTACTGAATAAAAAAAAACTAAATCAGTGTGTCATACTTTATGGATGACCCCTTAGTATAATGTAATACTTGTGTCCGCGCATGCAGGCGTACGACGACAGCCCGCTAGTGTGCAGCGGTCAGGGCATATCCGCGTGCGGCGTGTGCGTGTGCCGGCCGGGCCGCTTCGGCAAGAGCTGCGAGTGTTCCGCGCACGGCGGAGTCTCCCTCGAGCAAGAGCGTGGCTGCCGGCCGACCAACGCTAGTTCCGGCCCGCTGTGCTCCAACCGCGGCACGTGCATATGCGGCGTGTGCGAGTGCAACAAGATGGACGACCCTCTCAAGGTCAGTGCTGTGTTACGTGTTCTTTTCTTCAACAATATTATACGAAATCTGTCGTTCCTTTGCTATAAATACAATTAATAACAGTAATAACCGCATAAGTAAAGTTTAAAATGAAACAAACCGTTATAGTGTAACCGTTAAAATATAATATCAAATGAAAAATCAGTAGTCAGTAGTAGTAAACTGTACAATATTTAAACAATTTTTTTATGATTAACATTCTGATATATTAAAAGTTTCCTAATTTGTGTCTGATTAATTAATTAAAAGACTTCTATAATATTATTTTTTCCATGTGATCGTATATACATAAGACAATTTCGAATCTGTTACCGTAACGTAACGTGTGCAGGTGATCTCGGGTCCGTTCTGCGAGTGCGACAACTTCACGTGCGACATGAACAAGGGGCTGCTGTGCTCGGGGCACGACCACGGCGAGTGTGTTTGCGGCAAGTGCAACTGCCTGCCCGAGTACACGGGGCCCGCGTGCCAGTGCTTGCGCGATCAGACGCCGTGCATCTCTCCAGGTGGGATAACGTTTCACACAGTTCTTTGTAAATAAATACATTATATTTCAAGGTTTTTAAATTGTTTATTTTTTCCTCAATAGAAAACGGAAAGATATGTAGCGGCAACGGTAAATGTGTGTGCGGACAGTGCGTGTGCAACGTCGACGACGACAGGCATTATTCAGGGAAATATTGTGACAAGTGTCCGGTGAGTTCCTATATACATATTTTGAATGTATATTATTTATGTGGCAATATTAAAGTTCTAATGTACTTAATATTTACTTAATATACTTAATTATTTGTACTATTAAATAATGGATCTATTTTAATTTCTGACGTAATAGTGTTTATTATCCAGTAATAACACTATTTCTCAACACATTTCAATCTTCTTTGGTTTAATCTTCTTTCTTTTATGATCCCCTTCCTAGTGTATCTCTATTTTTAAAATCATGTGTGTGTTCAGACGTGTCCTGGCAGGTGTGAGGATTTCAAACATTGCGTGCTCTGCGAAGTGCACAAACGCGGGCCCGAGTACAAGCCGGACGAACCTGGCCGCGACTGCGGCGAGTGTGCGCTGTATCCCGTTGTCGAGGAGGGCAAAATCGAAGGTGAGTTCGTAACGTTCTTTCGGATCTTGCCAAATATTTAACAATTTGAAAAAGACATATGTTTCATGAAAAATTGTCAGATAAATATATGTTTTCCCCTGTCTGGTGTCAATTATAAGACGTGTAAAACACAAAAGATGTGACATCATACATAAAAATAATTCTATTTCGAATTCTTACGAGTAAAATAACTTGCAGAATACACTTAAAGCACAACAACATAATGAGCATAGTAACAACTGTTTGTATGTCGATGTTTTCAGCTAACGAATCTCGGAACGAGCACTTGTGCAGTTTCTACGACGACGAGGACTGCCTCTATGTGTATGTATACTCGTACAATGAGACACAACACCTGCACATTCGAGCACAAAAGGAACACGAGTGCCCTAGAAAGGTGAGATATATATTTTGTTTATTACGTGCTTAGTATTTGTGTCCTTTTGACACAAACTGTTCCTTCTAGATATACCTCTCTATATGTTTCTTTTAATATAGTGCAATACTTAATTTAATTTAATCTGAATAGTTTGTCGGATTTTTTGTTTATTAGTTATTAATTATTTATTCATGATGACATAAATTTGATTTTCAAATATAAATAAAATAATTATTGCATTGTTGTAGAACATGGGATCCATTATACTGAAGTCAATTAATATTGTAATTATAAAAATAATATTTAAATAAAAAATATATATTTTCAATGAGCTCGAAATGGATTATATACCATTTACATTAAACAAATTTATGAGTGAAACTTATTTTCAGGTGTTCATATTGGGCATAGTGTTGGGAGTGATAGCTGCTATCGTTCTGGTGGGCCTGGCGCTGCTCATGCTATGGAAGATGGTCACTACAATCCACGATCGCAGGGAGTTCGCACGGTTTGAGAAGGAACGAATGATGGCCAAGTGGGACACCGTGAGTATTTATATCAAAAGTTTTTCAGATTTTTTTTTCTCAATAAGATAATGTAAGACCCATATTCAGACCTTCGCACCAGGACAGCGATTATCTATTCTAGCTGAAAATTCACTCTAGTTTGTCTGAAATTTACCTGGCATGAATAAAAATAAACAAAACTGAAACATTTTAATATGTTTAAAAATTAGTTTCATGCACAATCTTAAAAAAATATAATTATTTACAGGGAGAGAATCCTATTTACAAACAAGCAACATCAACATTCAAGAATCCCACATATGCCGGAAAATAAACATCTGGAGACTCAGTGATCTGATATGGTATAAAGTCATCTTGTAAACTGCGCATTCAATAACAGTATTAGCGCAATTGTACTGACCACGTTATATGGTAAAGTCTCATAGTTATTGTAACACTATACAGTTATATGCGTAGTAGTAATGTTTTCATGTAGAAACATTAGTAGCTGAATAATCAAGATGCCTTAAACTGTGCCTTTTGTAACAATGTGAAGATAATTTTTGACAATTGTTAATATTTATTTTACTATCAAACACGTTTTGTATTGAATATTTTACATTACTTTACATTAAAATCGTTATGTAAATTTGAAACGTAAGGTCTGTTTCAATCTCAGATTTTCTTTAGAGCGAAAGTTATTTTGTAAAGTACGCTTGAAGTACTTATATGTGTGATTGTAGTACTTATGCATCGGTGTGTGTTATCGGGTATAGCATTGTTTTTGACCTTCCTAACTTCTATATGATAATATAATAAAGTTTCAAATAACAACCTTGCTATATTCGTTGTTTTAGTCAGTAAGAATAGTAATTGTGAAGTAGAAATTGCATAGTGTGACATTTTATTTATATAAACGTACCTAGTGGATTTTTTAATTTTGTAACGCATTTGTTACAAAATTGAAGTGTCCTGTTTTATGACTAATTCCTGATTCATCTTTTTGTTCTATGATATCAGAAAGTTGTGAAACAAGCCTTAATAATTGGGATACTAAAAAGTATTTATATGAATTCAGCACCATAAAGCTAGATTTTAGAGGCTATTTTTTCATAGCGCATTTGTAAATTTTTAATTAGAGCAGTATTCAAAGTCCTATCATCAAGTTTGTTATTTCAAAGTGGTTGACTAATAAATTTGTTAATTTTCACCAATTTTATGTGATTCGTGCGACGTATCCACAATTCAGGAAGACTCTTTTTATACTTTTTAAACATAATTTTAAAAGCGAGTACACTGCCGACTCTTAACACATTTGTAACGATAAATAATTGTTACTAAATTTTAAGGATGCTTTTACTTTTTAAACCGGTGCCTTGTGTAATAATAAGATAACATTTAGTGCCATTACTAATAGATCGATATTTAGAGTGTTTTATTATTTATTTGGATATTAATCTCGACGGATATCCGTAGTTTTATTTTTTCATGATTAATTGTTAATGTTTTTATATTTTTCATTGCGATAAATATGCATTTTAGAATACAATATATTTACCGCCAAAATCTACAAACTAGAGTATCTATCAATTTTTTGACAATAAAATGTCTGTATTTATCAATTATATTGTGATAATATCCATATTTTAAATTTCCGACTGTATATACAATTTTAGTTTTTATTTTTAAATATGGTTTATAGATTAAATAAATGTGGCCTTTTAACTATAGCTAATAAAATATTAATATAACTTATGTATTTTCATTTGTCCATTGTGGTCATACCTTTTCGGGATAAAACTTAATATAAAAGTAGGGAATAAGCATTCACTTTACCTAGTAATGCACATGAAGTCCTGATAACTAAATAAATATACAAATAACAGGCGTGGTGGGACAACAGTGAGTCGCTCACTTTTTTTACAAATAGTTGTAATGAACTAAGTGGTTAATACGAATAGAAATAGTAGTAAAGAGTACGTCACAGATACTTCGAGCTCAAAGCGAGCTGCACGAATATCTTCAGCGTCACGTTTCGTCCGCTATTTGACCGAACTTTAACGCCTCTTATACAGGTCCATGTCCTATGAGATAGCTATGTCTGCGTTGGTTACCTCAAATATACTAATGCATGCACCAATTCGGGTTAAAGCAATAAAAGTCACACGAAGTGAAGCAAACCACATGAGAAATTGATGCAGCGGTGGTACTGACTTTATCGAGCCTGAACCACCATAAGACAGCGTGCGGTCATCACGCAGAAATTACTATAAAAAGGTAATTAAAGAATAAGAAATTAGTACAAAAAGGTAATTTTTCTTGTTCTATGATGGATTCTACTAATTTCCAAAAAAAATACAAGACTTAATTACTTTCAAGGATACTAAATATAAACGAATATTGATCTGTAATTATTTATCGGCTGGACAGTAATCGAACTTCGTCCGTAATTTATAAATTTTACGTAAAAACGTAATTTAGAATCATATCAAATGAATAGACGACATAGTTTTAACTCTATTCATTTAATAGGTACACAGCTAATATAATTTATTCGTTCTACACTTCTTAGTACAATCTTTAACTCTATCAAATCGATTATTTAGTAGTAATATTATAAACTAAAACGTTCAGATGTTTACATATCCGTGATGAAAACAGGTTCCCAACATATGACTCATAACTTGGGTATACTTAACTCGTTTTACTGTTTCAAGGTAGTTTAGTAGACTTGCCCAATTTTATTGTTGAAATTTATACCCATAAAGTTGCAATGCTGCATGATTACACAAAGCATACAAATATGTTTCTGATCATACCTATAACGGATTATCTGCGGATTAAGACTTATAATACAATTATTGCAATCGAGTAAAAGATTAAAGGATAACGTGCATGAAACGTGAAACTATATTAAGGTTCGTGCACACAGATGTATATTTGTGAAGTAATTAGGTTATAAGAAATAAAACCATAGTTACAATGTGTCTAGTAGATTTTTACGATAGATCCAGCTATCATTTGTTAATGTAGAGCGACTCCGCGCTCATAAAAATCGGTGTGAAATCTTGTACAGATTTAACTAACTATCCAAAAATATTCTTTAAAAAATTATTTTATCCTCACATTATTTAGTTACTAATAATAAATTTAACAGTTAATTAGGACCAGGTACGCTGACTGAAATTCATACTGAGAGCCGAATTACTTATCTGATAAATGAAGCACTTCCTCCGTGGCAAATGAAAAGGAATTTCTCTCTGTGACTTTTAAAGTTTGACCATAGTGCACCACGCTGGGCAAGTGTGAATTGATAGGTTTCACACCCATGCCAAAACATTTTAAACTCTCCAACAGCTTTTTATGACCTGTCTTTCATCGTTAAAACTAATGAAATTTATTTTTGTTTTCTAAATTCCTATAATAAGAGTTTCTTGTGTTTTCCTTCATTTTGTCGTGGGCTCACAATTTCGTTGAAAATTCAATTTCCGCCCAAGTCATAAAAGATCTAACGGCTTATCGCATATCGGTTTGACAGCTTATTAGGGGAAATGTTTACCACCCCTGATTTTATACAATCGTTCCCGCTGTATCGTTTGGATTCAAAAACCTTTTACTCGTTGCGCTGTTTGGTTTATATTACTTCCTCCATGACCAATTTTACAATTACTTTTATACGAATCTTTATGTGTACAATTCTTCTGTGCGTGTGTATGTGACTGAACTCCTAAACGGTTGGACCGATTTTGATGAAATTTTTCGTATTATACATCTTCAAGATGAACTACAACAGGTTTAGATTTACAATTTGATCCAATAAATCATTAAAGAAATTATTATAAGTATTTAATTAAATAAATTATGTTTATCTAAAAAACCTCTTACTAAGCGAATGAACGTGCGGAAGTTAGCTTGTTATCTATATAAATAAATATCAATTACCGAATTATGAAAGCGCATCACTCCAGAATGGAAGGACATACGTCCCTATTCAGTAAAAGAACTCACCGTCGGACATACTAGCAGAGGACTCACAGTTATACTACTATACAGAGACAGCAACAATCAAATAAAATCGAATAAATAATTCCCTTTGCAACAATTTTTATTACTGTTGGATATGACAGTAATTAATATCAACATATAAGCTTTTCACGCAGCTATTTGAGAACGAATAACCTAAGAAATAAATTTATTGTCGTCATTAAACAAAGGAAGTGTTATAATATTGCATTGCATAAAACGTAATGCACGGTCTTGGTAGCCGGTCGGAATGGATCGTGGGCTGCGCAATTTAGCGCGGTTGGGTTTCTAGCGGCTTCCGTTTCCCCGGAAGCTACCATATGCGCTTCCTCGTATACGATACACAGTTATTTACGAGCTTTGTAGAAACAATAAACCCCTAATACTTTGATTTAAAAATCAACTTCAAGTTTTTCCTAGCAAAATGTTAGTCAATATAAAATGTACGGAGTTTTTGCAACCTAAAAATAATTGCGAAATGACATGATTTTTAATTACAATTCATTCCTTTCAATCGAAAATCAACCTGCCAGAGTTGCTACACAAAAGAAATAGGTGTAATGGTGGCAGCGGACCTAGACAGACTACCACCCGTAAACTTGTTGAAAGATATTATTCTCCCTTACAAATCTGTATTAAAATAATTTTAACTTTTAAAGTTATTTCCTAGCACACCAGGAGTCCGCGCTGCGCCGTTTAACACCACATACATTCAAGATTGTTTGGAGAAAGAACACATTAGCGATACAAAGGCTCCGCAGGTGGCTCGGCGATTAATCACAACGAGGAATTCGAGGCGCGTGGGGCGGGCGGGCGCGCCGGGCGCGGTAGTGCCGCCTAGGAGACGCGGAGCGCCGCACGGCCCGGGCACTCGCTATCAACAAACTCAAGCACATGCGACGCGGCCAGCGGTCTCACAACTCACAACAATACGATAAAACGGTGAGTTCACAAGTTCAACACAAGTTTCGAGTGAACTTTAACAACGTTGTCCGCGGTTCATCGCTGCGATAACTTTGATTAAATTTTAACAAAACTTTAGCTGCTAGAACGCAATTTAACAGTTTGCAATCACTTTACGGTTACTTCGTCTAGATGATTTACTTAGTTGTTGTGCAACTGACACTTGAAGTGAATTAATATTTTAATTTTTTTACAATCAACAGTACTGTAAATTGAAATGTTGGCGGGAAAGATTGGATTGAAAGTAATGGATACTTCCACCAATCAATAAATATTGAGGAGTTTTTAAAAATTAGATTCATTGTTTTAACATTATATAATACCACCCAAGTTCACCCAACACATTGTCAAAAAATTTCATATAATTACGACATTTATGATGACTTATGGAATAATGTACTTATTTTGAACTACAAGCTGTTTAAGTACATATTGAGTAAAGAACCGTTTTATTATAAACATTAATTAATTATTTTATTACGTATCGATATCCCAATGGAATTTGATGCTCGTTCATGATTAAATTGCTATCGATCAACGATAGCACTTTCAAACGTAGACAAATGTATCTTAAGGAGCTCCAGGAATTATGTTGGTTTCGGCTCTAGTTCTTTTTCAACATTCATTAACCACCCTAGAAAGCTGAAAGCTATGAAGCTAAGGTTTACGAATTATATTCTGAACTTAATCTCATAGTCAGTAAACGTGATTAGAGTGTGTGAATTCACATCAAAACTAGAGCAACCTCGTAAGTATTATTAAGTTGAATGCAAC
>DWJH01000108.1:0-14304 GCA_018248735.1 Tagiades litigiosa | reverse complement strand
TTGTTTCATCTAGGACAGGCTGCATGGAGAAGAGTGCAAGCACAAGGCGACGTTGAAAAATATAAAAATGACGGCGTTTATAAAAAAGCTTTGAAAATGATGCTAATTTTGGCTTGTGTACCTTTAGAAAACATTTCTGAATTTCATGAGGATATAAAAAACTATATACGTGCAAATAATTATGAATTTTTCAATTACTTTCAAAGATATTTTGGATAAAATTATTTAGAACATACTAGTTTAAAAAATAATCCTAAAATTCCGATTAAGTTTTGGAACGCATGTACTAGGGTAGAAAATGGAGTCCCTAGAACAACTAATAATGCTGAAAATTATAATAGTACACTTAATTTAAGGATGCAAACATTTGATATAAACATTGCTCAGTTTATATCAACACTTTTAAGATGTGAGGAATTTAATATTTTAAATTTAAAAAAAATGTATTTATGGTAATTTTGAAACAAAATCAAACAGAAGAGAAGATCAAATTTAAAACTTGTAGGGGGATGTAGATTTTAAGAAATATTTACATGTCTTTAATTTTAAAAACTGTCTATTTTAAATTCGAGCATAGTGATACTGAAACTAATAATAATAATAATGATGAACTTCAAAGCTTAAAAAAAATCTTTTATAAAAAAATATTAGTATTTTTTGTGTATAAATGCCTTTAAAAACTTTTTGTAAATTTTCTCTAAAACTTTGCCAGTATTTTAAACGGTCAATTTCTAAGCAAGTTTACGGCAAACTTTTCTAAACGAAGAACCGTAAACTCGCCTACAGACGAGTTTGCGGTTACTAAAATATTTAATCTACATAAATTAACAATTTTAATTTTTACTTATAGATGAAAAGCTTACCAGTGAGTTCTCTATAAACCGAAAAATTTCAATAATTTTTGAATTAGTTAATGCTTAAACTTTTTGATCAAAATGATTACTGAGTATTTATTCAAAATGTAGAAGGATTTTGGTCTAATTGAAAATATTAAATAAGAAAAACAATCCGAACATCTTCTACAGTTCTTATGGAGATACCAAAATCCACAACGGGTAAGAATTGGCTAATTTTATTTTACTCTTGCAATTTCATAATTTTAATTAAAACCTTTTGTCGCTCCTATTGTAATATTTTTTATCATTTTCTACTTTTTTCTGTTTTTTAAAAACTCTATAAAGAATAAAAGATTTAAAAAATCGTCATTTACTTCTTATCTTCTTAAATTTATAATTTTCATGTGAAATTTACCAGAATTTTTATTTCTCTATTAATTGTTATTCTAAATAATTAACCAGGTTTTGCGACTTTGTTTATAATAAAGTGCTCTTTTGGTATTAAAATTTTCTTTTTGGCGACATATGATTATACATTTGAGAACTTCTAAATATTTTATTCATTGATGTTGTAACTTAAACTATTTATTTACAATAATATGATCATAAGTGCATAAACAAAGATTAAAAAATGAAAAACGATTGTTTTTTTACCATTGGGATATTTGCATTCCTGACGAATAAGTTTTTTGTGTTAGATGATTAATTTAAGTAATACTGATATATAAATGAAAGATATGCGATGTTAAACGTGTTTTTTAAAAATAAACGTTTTATATATATAAGTTTTTAGGCGAGTCGAAGAAATGTTTAAGGTGCAAAAACTCTTTAAAAATGTACATCCCCGGCCTCTAGATGATACAAGATGCTTAGGACGGATTACAGCAGAAGGCATAATAAAGTCATAAAATATATCAATCTATTTCTTTGCCAAAAATACTGTCTTAAGACGTCAAAAAAAGCTAAAGACCATTCAGTATAACAAGCTATTTATAATAAGCATGTAATTTTGAGTAGATACTTTTGTAAAAACGAAAATCAAAGTAAAACATACCCAGCCAGATATAGTTATAATTGACAAACGCCAAAAAATTTATTTCGGTTTGTGTAGTAAGATCATTATATTGTAAAATATTTAGTGGTTTAAAACATAAAATCTACATAAATATGATGTCTTAGCAAATAGGTTATCACAAATACACGGGTTTAAATTTTAATATTTCATTTGTTATGACGTTTGATGGTGTGATATATATGTACCACGAAAAATATTGATAAAGGCTTAGGATATCTGACCCAACTAGAGCTTACATTAATCTTTTGTTTTTAAAAGACGCTTGAGAGCATTTGATGGAATTTCGGAGAAAAGGCGATTTTGGAAATTTAGTAAGCGACGAAAGATAAACTTGTTTAAATTAATTTGAGGTTTATAGAGCCGCATACCCCGCTGATAGTGCAAAAGAATAAGAAAAATATTAGCATCATTAAAATAACGTTTTATTCAAATTAACATTTACTGTAGATGGTTTTGTTTCCGATCTGTCATTATTTACAAATTAAAAAATTTTATTAACTATTTTAAATATAAACACTTATGGTATATTTATCGTTTTTGAACTTTTATTTTTAAAAGTCGTTTTTACGTAAAATAAAATTGATGGTAACTGACAACATTTGACGTTCAATTGTTCTGAATAAAATATATATTACTCAAGTATTTGTATTTTTATTCTTATTATAAAAACTAAAACAACATTTCTAAGTACTGTAAAAAATGTTATAAAGCGAATAAATTATCAGGAAAAATACCTTAATTTAAATTTCAAAATCTTTACAAGTTAAATTATTTGTTATGTTCACGGTTTACAAACAACTAAAGCTCCATAATTTACTATAAATATAGTTTGTAATGTTTATTTTCCATTTTTTATGGAATTATATTTGCAATTTACTTTTGTATAATAAAATCTTGGCATAAATTTATATATTTATTTTAGGTAGTTAAATCGACAATGTTTCTTAATTGAACTTAAAAAATTGAAAATATTTTTTTCCTGCACCTCTTAAAGTCATTTTTAATTTAATGGACAACTTTACTTAAATACGTTGAAATTAAATGCAATGGATTATTTGTTTATATTTTGAGTTATTGTTTGTCTATTGAAGGTTTTCAATTTTTTGAGATATGCTTTTTATTAAACTATTTTTATAATATAATTTATACAATTAAATAATTTAAACAATAGCAAAAATCTAGAAAAAAAAACTTTTTTTTGTTAAAACATCCCAATGTATCAACATAAACAAACTTAAAAAAGTTTTGTTGTCATTTTTTAAAAACGTTTACATTTAGTTTTTAGCATTTATACTGTACAAGAATTTTTTTTAAAAGATAATTTGATACAAAAATAGAACAAGTCTATGGGCTAAATTTAGGTAAGTAACACACAAGTATACTTAAAATTTGTCATAAAAAAAAATTAATAAAGACTTCGGTATTAAACTTAAATACCACAAATTTTAAAAAAAAATGTATGTTATTTTATGACTTTATGCAACAAGCATAGCTCTGTATCGCACAAATTGCAAACAAGTTGTTTTAAAATACTTATCATTGCCATAATAATAGAGTAATTACAAGTTTTTGGTTGCTTTTTAGGTTAATTTTTTTGAAAAAAATACTTTTTGCCATTTGAAAGAATTTAAGACCATTCTAATTCGAACGTTTTACAGTTTTTACTTATCAAATACATGCAAAAACATCAAATGTAAATAAAAAAATCTTGATCCTTAAGTTTTTTTCTTGATCGAACATTGTTTGTGCATCATTGATTAAATCATTTTACAAATCGCGACCTGTTTATATTTTTGGTTTATGTATTTTATAATTAAATGTAAATGAATTGTTCTTTAAATTGTATTTTGTAAATTTGAAAATTATCAAAAACTTTTAAAAATCGAAATTACGAAAATCCTTGCTGATTAAATTTCATTATCAAATTAAGAATTTAAAACATTTGATCGCAAAGTAAATACGCATAAAGAAAATATTTTTTTACTTTATAAATACTGCTTCGAATACATTTATCGATAAATGTTTGTAAAAATCAACCAATTGATTACTTTTTAAAAATAACATCACTAAAAATAGCTTTCAAATTCGTCTAAAGAAGTATTACTCATTGCTTTTTGCATAAATTGTGATGCTTGAAAAATTCAATGCAAATAAATGATCATAAACATTTTTCAAAAGTAATTTTTTCATTCGAACTTTTCTGTCTATAAACAGCACACTATTTAATTATAAAAAATTGATTTCACATATGGATTTTCTAAAAAAAAAATTAAAAGCAACAAAATATTAGTTAAAAGTGGTTTTAATTTATTTATTTTCTAATCATATCAGGAAAAAACATAAATAGGCCAATAATTTGTCCTTATCAAAACAGGATTCATTTAATCATAAATAAACAGAAGGGGTTATATTATTTATTGAACAAGGACAATTTTACATTTCGAGATATGAACATATAAGGTGCGAAATAAAAGATTAAACCTAATTTGAAGGTTTATGATTTTTTGTTAACGCACTGTTAAAGTTTTTTTTACAAAAAAAGATTACTTTTTATAATTCCTTTGAGTTTTATAGGCATCAATTCGTGATGTTAATTTTCGTTTTGTAAAATTCAAAATAAACATAATTAAAAATTTACGTTCCCATGCTCGACTTTTTTATTAATATACACACACGAGTTTTTCTAAAATTTACCTTTGAATCAAAAAATAAAGGAAAACAAACTTCAGAAAATTTAGTTAAACGTACTTTTTTATATATAACCTTAATTTGATATTACAAATCGATTCGTATGAAACAGAAATCATTTGTGAATTAAGCAATTTTACTTTGTATAAGTTTGAGTACATGACTATGTTCTGATGCAACACTACAATGCAAAAAAACTTTTAATAAATCGAAAAGTCATTAATTCTTTGTTTAATAATTTTTTATCCATTCGAAAACCTTATGTTATGTGTTTTGGAATTTTAACAATGATTTCAAAAAATTATGAGATTAATGACAGTAAAAATTAAACAAGCTTTTAAATAAACATTTATTAAAAGTTAAAACTAGAAAAACATATTTTTACTTTGATTGAGACCTAATGATTTTCTGCAATCCTTGATTATGTCTACAAGTGTTAAAATACTTATTTCAAAAAGCTCCTCCTCTTCTTGAGGAATGCTTTTTCCTTCTTTTCTAAGTTTTCGCCTTCTACTCCTCCTTTCATTTTGAAACCAAACTTGCACCGTCTGAATTGGAAGATCTATCAATAATGATAGATCTAATTTTGTCTGTGTACTTGGGTACCCTGTCAATCTAAAGACCTCTGAAAGTATTTTTATCTGCAATGGGGACTTTCTATACTTGACCCCATCACCCAGATTATCCCCGCGCCTTTTTTTAAGTTTAATAAGACCGAGGTATGCCTGAATTTCCGATTCTCTCCTGACAAAATCTCTCTCCATTCTTACCCTTCCTTGTATTTTTTTTATTTATAGTTTTTTACAATCACATTTTTAGATTTTATATATATTAAATAAATTTAATATATTGAAAAAAAAATGTAGCATGTATTAAAAAGACTTGCTACGCAATAATCTAAAGTTTTTATTTTTTACTTGATAGACTATCTCTGCTTCAAATCAAAACAATTTATAAGCTTAGATAAGTTTTTATTGATGAGATTATCATTCTCTGATAACAAAACAAAAAAAAATATTATTTTGATAATTATAACAACAAAAAACGAAGTAAAATATTTTAATAATAGAAAAACTTGCCTCTGACCTTTTTTAAATTTAATAATTCGATCTTTATTGGGTCGACAAAATAATCAGTGTGATTTATATCATTAAAAATCAAGACATTGATAGTCGCGCAGTCCATTATTTTTAGATTTACAAACCTAAAAACCTTATAAAACCTTTAATATTGCTCGTATAT
The DNA here is from genome assembly GCA_018248735.1 of Tagiades litigiosa. NCBI lineage: Eukaryota > Metazoa > Arthropoda > Insecta > Lepidoptera > Hesperiidae > Tagiades > Tagiades litigiosa. The sequence continues at coordinate 8,463 of DWJH01000108.1, read as the reverse complement.
AATACACAAAACGTTTTGTTTTACTTTTTTATTTATACAAATTGATACATAAATAAATATCAAAATGCATTGTTTACATTTAGAACTTTTTATTTACTAATAAAAAAATAAATATTTTTAATATAAAAAAAATATTTTAGACATTTTATGATGCTAATAGGTAAACAAAAAATATATATTTTAAATATTTTATAGCATTTAACTTTGTGTTCTGGTAGTTATGATATATTTTTACTGTTTAAGAATTGTCTTAAAATCTTTTAAATAGCATAATATCTGTTTATATGCATCTGTAATGGTAAGTATTTCTTTGTATATTCAAATTAAACCTTGTATTAAACAAAAACTTATAGTTAGGCATTTAGTATCAAATACACAGAATTTTTTAATCAATATAAAAATTTGATGTTCTATCAACAAAAATGATTCGTCTTAAAAAAAATTGATTTGCAAGAAGATATTAACGCATATAATGTTTTTAAATATTTTAAGTAAGACGTAATTTTGTTCTTTGTAAGACTTCAATCCTCTCATAATATTTTTTTTTAAAAAACAACTAATAAAATAAATGTAATATGGGAACACAAATATAATAAAAACAGCCGAAACTGTTTAATATTGTTATTATGTTCTGGTTTAAACTCATAAATTGATGTTTTAAAACTTATTTAAATTTTCGACTCTTTTTCCAAATTCTAAGATGTGATTAAAATAATTTTTTTGTTAAATTTGATAATACAATCGTCTAAGGTTAGAATGTTTTAAGGATTTTAAAGGCTGTAGGAATTAGATTTTACAAGCTTTAAAAAACTTTTTTCTTTAGCAGTTAGTGAAAACAAGCTACGTACTTCATGTCAAGTTTTTTTGACGTATGATAAAAAAATTTCTTTAAGTGTGATAAAAAGACCATTGAATGATTTTCTAAGCATCAATATTTCCAAAACATTTGTTTAAATAATTTTCATAGTAGTAGACTTAGTATTTCACAAAGAACAATGTTTTTTTTACAAAGATGTAATCAATTGATTTCGTTTAAATTAATTTGATTTTTTTACGAATAAAAAAGACAGCTATGATAGTTGTATTATACATAACTAGCTTACTAAAACATATGATAAATTTGTTAACAGATAAACTAACATATACCTAATCTAAATTCTAATTTAATAACAAATAAGTTTTTTCTCTAACTTTACAGCAATCAATTAGAAAAAAAAGTTTTCGTGTTAAATTTTGAGTTAATTATAATTTTTGCAAAGATCAAAACAAAGTAGGTATTGTTTCGATTTTTAAACTTTTTTCACTATCAGCTTTCTTAGTTTGTAAAACAAAAATATACACAAACATTTTTAATTTTATAAAACAGTTTTTAGATTCAAAAAAGTAGTTTATGCAATAAATAGTTACCACAGGCCTTGTTAAGTATTTGATCGATTAGATGACATTAAAACAAATTATTTGCATTTCTTTTTAAGGTAATTTTTTTTAGTTACACAAAGACTGACTGGCGTTTATTTGAATTTGTTGTGTCTGATAAATAGTGTGCCGTGAAAAATTTTGTGTGATCGTAAAAGTATTGCCATTAAAAGCGTTTAGGTTAAAATGTTAAATTTGAAACTTTTTTATGCATAAGTATGAATATAATTTGGTATTATGATCGTATCAAATAAATCATAGTTTTACTACAAAGTGAGAAAAAAGATAGTACGATACAGCTCGAAAAAGATTGTATGACAATGAGTTATAATTGCAAAAAACATCAAATTATAAAACAGTAGTCATTTAGTTTAGTTTTGTCGGAAATAAATAGGGTTTTTTTTATTTCTCATGAGATGTCATGGGTAAGAATCACCTATGAATTTATACAAATGATAATATCTTTATTTTGATAGGTTTAAATAATAAATAGAATGTTGATCTATGTGGATGGCTACGACTATATTGTTCCTTTTTATTTTAAAGTTTTATTGTCTGCATCGCTTATAAATCAACAAAAAAAATTGTAAAAATTGCCAGCGATAATGATGATGAAATGACATTTCTTACAAAAAAAAATTGCTTTTTATCTCGATTTTACAAATAACATTCTGGAAAATGCTTTATGGGTCGTTTATTAGTTCTGATTTAAGGATGAAAACATGATTGTTAACAAATAACAAATTTTTTTTACAACAGTTTATTGATATAAAATAACTAGCAAACTCATTTTATGTAGTTTTAATTGATAAAAAATACATAATTTCAACCCTGACACTTTTCTGTGCCTTTTAAATGATTTATTTAACATAAGATGTCAGCAGTAATCTAAATTCTAATGTTGGTAAATTTTACTCACAAAACTTTACATATTGCAGATCATGGTTGATGTGCAACCTACCAAAAAATGCACGGCAAATGAACAAGTTTTAACAGTATATGGCCAAAAAATGTATTTTTGAAGTAGTGTTGTTGATTTTGTGTAATCTTGACATAATAAAATTATTTAGGAACAATTTTTGTTCAATCTGATAAGTTAAGTATTTTTCTTTATGAACAAATATAGTCTGTTTAATACCAACGAGTTTTTTTGCTTGTTTCAGCTTTTATAATATTGTTAAATATTTACGTTCTATGTTTGCAACATTTGAATGAATCCTATTTTAGCTCTCTTTCAATATTATGTTTTTGAATGTCATTTTAGTTCTTGCATGATTTTTAATTTTACTATGCAATTATGCTTTTTTACTTGTAACAATCAATAAATTAATTAAGGTGTATATTCATTTTAAATATTCAATTACTGGGATAACAGCTAGCAGGAGAAGAGTTTAAGACTTTAGCATAACGAGATACTTATGCGTTACTCATTTCACTGGGGATATCATATAAAGTATATCCTTTTTTAGATTTCATAAATAAGCTTCTAGGATTCATCTTAAGCATTTTGGTTGAACAGAGGCTTGAATTCAATTGTCCATATTTATGTCCTTCCTGTAGCTTCGGTAAAAGATTGTCACCAATCCCTCCAGACCACGTGTTCAGTACTATTTTTTTTTCTAAACTTTTTTATGAACTCCAACATAATTTGCAATCAATTCATACTTGTGTTTGTTCTCGACTTTACAGCTCTATCTTTTAAAGCTTGTTACACCAACTTCTACGACAAAAATGTTTTCTTTATTTTCTCCAACACAAATATTTCAGGATTGTTGTACTTGACTTTTACACCGTCAAAATTTTGGTATCTACCCTGTTTTTACCTTACTATTTAAAACACACTCATTTACCAAATGGTTTAGTATTCTACTTAAGTTAGATATCCCGCAGTAAGGACATAATTGAAAATGGATGCACCTAAATGTCTCATTTTAACGCTTTATATAGTTATGTAAAAGCATCTTATTACGCTGTGTAGCCATAAATCTACAGACTCGAACTTGTCATTGACCTGAAAATATTCAAAACTTTTCTAGAAACATATTCCAATTTAAAAGCGCTAAAAAGGGATTTTTCCGCAAAGGCTTATATTGCCGTGTTTATGGCAAGTAGAGGATTCTCAATATTCGTAAGAGGGTTTTTTTTAGTAAAAACAGTCTAGTATGATTTATTTTTTGCTTACTTCGTTGAAAAAGAAGTTTTTATGATCTTTTGTATGTATTTGATGATACACCTTTTCCAAAAATCATATTTTACCATTATAAAGTTAGAAATCTTTACAATAAGAGTTTCTTTGGTTTTTGATCTAAAAAATGGCTTTTCTTCTGAGTATTTTTTCTTAGTTAAATTCAATTGTTTCAATCAGCTGGAGACGCATACCCTCACTTTTACATTATACGCTATTAGTCCTCTATTAAGTTCATCTAAAACAATATAACCTTTATTTACATGCTGGCTGTTGATATACGTGATGACGAATAAAAATACAATCTATATATCGTCGATAGATTTCTATTGTTCTGGCTACAAACACATTTGATAATAAAATACATTTAAAGTCTAAGGTTAATGAAGAGAAAGATAAGACACTATGCATCGTCTGAAGGGGGTATCCGTGCGCCTAACGTATCAGGTGTAGCTTTGTATCAGATAAAACGGTCTAGGTTCAGAGCGGCCGGGCACTTAGTGCAACTTAAATTTACAAGGCTTGCAATTCCGTACCTCCACCTCCGTAGATCTGTTCGTGATGGTAAACTATCGTAGGGAAAAGTTGACTACGCGATAGATTAGCTTAACTATTTAAATGCGTTTCGCAAGTCTATTGTTAGCTTATCCATAAAGATTAAAAATGCACTATCATCTAAATCATCGACTATAAAAAAAATACATTGTTTCTTAAGTCTAACATATACAACTTCGAAGGTTAAAAGCTTATCGTGTTATGCTTTGATTATTCTTTTTATTCGGAATTAATCTAAGTGTTTTGTGTACTCTTTTAACTTGCAAATATGATAAACGTTAAATAATTCGATATCAGAACAAAAAAATATCTTTGCGTACTTTGATCAGATGTGTTTATAAGAGCATTATAATGTCAAACATATATTTTAAAATTTTTAGTTTACGCTAGATTTTTGATATTTAATTTGTTAAAGTTTTTTATTTTAAATACATGAATCTGTAATATAATGGACAAAACAAGGTATTTATTTTTAAATTAAAAAAAGTTTTAAATCAAAACTTCACTATCTATGTCGTGTTATGTCATCTAATTAAACTACAATTTTATAGATTATTCACTGCAAAAAAGTTGTTTTTTTTAATATGGTCAACAAATCAGGTAAACATAAGTTTCCTAAGATCAAATGTACTGTAGCTCGTAAAAACTAAAAATTTAACCATTAGTAAATCTATTGGTTGAGCAACTCTTCGTACAATGCTTTACTTTTAGAAATGTATGCAGCTACTACACAACTATATCTCTGTTATGCTGTAAATACACCATGTCAGGTCTTTCTGTAACTTTACTGTTTTTGGTTAATATAAAGATCCATCAAGTAAAGTAAGATATAGTCTTAATAAAACAAAAGTGTCTCTTCCTTGTTATCACTAGCCTTGAAGTTTTAAAGGACTTTTTTTTGAACGACTTTTTTAGAAATTTTGATCTAAATAATTTATTTAGTGCCATGTTTTATATATTTGTATGCTAATAAAGTCTAGAAGTATACTATTCAGAGGATTTATGACATTTAACACTACTTAATTTGCTATAAGCGGCTTTAAATCTTTTCTCCACATGCTTTTTTTATTCACGGAAAATTTAGTGAACAAACTTTAAGGTCAAGTTTGATACATAGTCTCTGGACAAGACAAAAAGCCGCTAATAATGATTAAAACTAGTTATAGTAGAGTTTAAAGGAAATATGGCTTTTTAAAAATTTCAAATGGTCAATTGCTTGATGGTGCATTTGTACAAAGGGTGAAGATTATTTACTAATAAGTAAACCCAACAAATATTTTAATTAAGGCTTTAAGAGCCTTATGAAACGGGGTCTGACATCACTAATTTACATTTAAATATAACCTGTTTAAACGTAGTCAGTATTTATACATTTTTAAATCTTGTGTTGTGTATTTCGTAATGTTTTAGGGCCAATTATAAATTTACCAGCGACCGCTGCTTAAAAAAGATTTTTTTTGACTTTGACTATGTAAGCTTAGCCACTAAAAATTACCTTTGTTTTTTTTTATCTTATTTTATTTACAAAACTATAAAAACGCAATCTAAACAACTGCTTTCAAGATCATAAACAGCCGATGTAGTATAAAATATTTAAGAAAAACTTATAAACATTAAAGGAAGATTATGGAATGATATGCTTGGAAAAATATATGAAGAACTCGTAAATTGCAAATTTAATTTAAATTTTTATGGTAATATGCAGTTTAATAAAAAAGATTTTTAATCAAGAATAGCCACGCGTATATTTGATGCAGGCAAAACGTATTACTAAAAAAATATATATTACTTTTTTTTTTGTATCTCTAAATTAAAGGGGGTTTTTAAAGTAAAAAGAACCGAAATGTATCCTTTTCTAAAATGTGTATAAAATTTTTGTAAAAAAAGAGCTGCATTTTGCGTTTAAAAAAAAAGATAAAGTACAACAAGCCTAGGATCTTTGTATTTGATAAGCTAAAAAAAAACAATTGTAAAAGCACCAGTCATTGTCTTTAATTTTTTATCAGGAGTTTAAATAAAAAATTGATCCTTTAGATTAATTATGTCAGTATTCAGACAGTTGTTTAGTTATTCAAAAACCAAATATGATTTGTGCCAATAGATAAGCGTTTCTAAAAAATGAGGGTTAGATAAATTGTTGTTTGGAACGCTAAAAATTATAAAATAAAGCATTTTTACATATTGTAATGTATGAGATTGTTACTAAACAACGTATTGTCAGGCATTTATAAAGATAAAAATTTATTTTAGCATAGTAAGGCATAAATCACAAAATTATAATTTGAAACTTATCAATTTATTTAAAAAGTTTGTTTTAATGCTTAAAAGCAGCAAGTAATGGATTTATTTTGAATACAACGCATAAACTCCATTAAAAAGGCATTGAATCTGATGTAGAGAATGCTAATATGTTTGCTGAAAAAAGGTTATAATTTGCTTGTAAAAAACTTCCAGCATATTTGATTCTACGTCTCAAATTTTTTTTATTAGAGATTTATAATCAGATTTTATTCAAATACTTTGTAATGAAATATTTTTTCTATTTCTTTGTGAATGTCTAAGATTTAATTCATCTACGTATCGATTTTAAGATCTATATTTTTGCTTCAAAGCTTAATCGTACAAACTTTTTATGTTTTTTGATTACTTTTTTTATACAAAAAAAATTAAGCTGAAAAAATTTTGTTATGGTTACTTTATGGTTTTATTATATCACATTATATGTAATATTTTTTTTAATTCACAAATTCTTTTTGCTTAGTTATTTGCTGATAAAATAACTAGAAAAATATAAATTTGGAAAATAGACACTTCTTGTAGAAATTCTTTTATTTAAAAATTTTTATTTTTGACCCCCAGGCCATGTGCTCATAATTAAAATTTTGTTGCATAGATTAAAAGAATTTTTCAGCAGCAAATTAAAAACAAGAAACATGATAGTATTGTATAATAAGATGTGTTTAATGTCCTATTATTAACAATACATGCTTACTCTTTCAAAAAAAATTGGTTTGTTAGATTCCATTTTTTATGTTTCAAAAGAATAATTTTTTAATTTTTTTTACAAATAGTAGTATTTAATAAATTGAAAGTCGAATTTATCTCCTCGTTTTTCACAAACGTCTAGTTAAAAATATGAATTTAAATTGGTTTGATTAAAATATAGCAGAAAAAACTATTTGTTTTGTATTGTGCACATCTCTGTATTTTATCATGTTAGCTTTTTGCAAATACGCAGAAACTACAAATATATCTTTTATGCCAACATTCTAGGATTAAGTGCACTTACTGACATAAATTTTAGTGTAAAAGCAGCACAGAGAAAAATGACAAAAACGAAAATCATCAATTTGTTTAAATGCTCAATAGCACGCTGTAAAATATCAAATTAGGTATTATACACAAATATATTATAAAATTTGTTAATTATTTATTCATGGTATCTAATTTTTTTTTCAATTAGTTTTGTTCTATTCAAATAATAACAATGAGTTTATCATAAAAGTTCTATTAGAATTTGAAAATAATAGGTATTGGGTTAAACAAATAATTCCTTGATGCTAAATAGAGTATCTTTGATTTTAACCTATAAAACTGTGTTTTTAATTTATTAAGAAATTAAAAACATTTGAAAAATATTCAAACTGTGCTTGGATGCAAAAATATGTGAAATGAGCCACATTAGATAAAATGGTTGTGTTTAATTAAGTTTTTTTGTCTATATTTACTCTGGAGACTTTGTTTTAGCCTCGCAATATATAGTACAAATAAATACTATTATCTATGTCTTATGATAACAATGATTTTAAATCTAAAGCAAATTGATATCTCATGCACTAATAAAATCATTCAAATAACATTATGTAAATAATGAGCATTCTATCTTAGTAAGGTTTTTAATATGTAAAATTTTATAGACATCGTACTTCAAATGCTCGGTCATTTATCTGTTTGATGATGCATTTTTATTTCTGTAAAAAAAATTGTTTTATAACATTTAAATAAGGTCTAAATTTTTATAATCATTTTTATTCTTTAAAAATTGTTATAATTATAACATTTCTTACGAAAAATAAATAAACTTTAAGCTATAACAATTTACAATAATGATATAATCTCAGAAATAATCTATGTTAAATCGTTTTATGCTAATATGTCTAATTTCATCCTTCTTGATAATAAATCTAATTTATGATCCTTGAAGAAGAGATAATTAGTGATTTTAATCTACATAGATTCCTTTTAAGCTTGATTTACACGTCGTTTTTGGTATCTCAAACACTCTCTATATTTTCAAAATCAACTTT
>DWJH01000107.1:0-14397 GCA_018248735.1 Tagiades litigiosa | reverse complement strand
ATAATCGAGTTGCCATTATAGTGATCTAGGTTAAATAAGCTATTATATATTCCTTGAAGCCCTTACTGACCAATTCAACAACAATTTGTTAGGATTAAAAAATTGTAAGGGAAGTCATTTATTAAAGACGTGACATATTTACACAAGTAAAACGCAGTGTCCTAATAGCATAATAATTGTATGTTAATGATATTGACTTTATTAATTATGGAATTATCATAATTCCATAATAAAATCAATTTAATATTTCATCAACGAAAAGTTTTTCGTACTAATTCATCTCTCAATATTTTTTATGTGAAAGTGGTTGAAAATTTACCATAGGGTAGAAATTTAAAAAATGAAATTGGTTCGTAAGATCGGTGTTTGAAAGTGTAACGGAAAAATTACATTTTAACTTTTTAAAACAAGTAAATGCGTAAAAATGTTCTGCATAAAATATATGCAGTTTGATATTGCAACTGCAGTACAGTAAGCTTTTTACGGCTTTGCAATTTCCAAGAAAGTGTATTTCAATTCTTTATTTCTAACGTGCCATAAATGTTAGTTAAACTCTTGAACCTGGTCTTAATTAAATAAAAAAATAGAGTTACCACTTTTGTATTTCTAAATATGATTATAGTATCCATAATGTTTATCGATATAATATTATTTTTAATAAAGATATTGCATTAAAAAAATAGTTTTATTTACATTTTCCTTATCCATTTTTTTACACTTACACTTGTAGATGTTTTCTGTTACAATTATTTGTTTAACTTACACACAGAAGAGTTATTGTGGCTTTTATATCAAACTATTATAGTTATTCACAGAAACTTTTTACGACGTTACTTTACATAATTTTCTTTGAATTGCTCGGCTTTTGTCTTATATATTATAATATTCTTGTATTATAGATATTAATTAACATTTCTCTTGAATTACTGTCTAATAATACAAACTGCATTAAAATACATCACGCAGTTTTAAAGATCTAAGTGTACAGACAGGCAGAATTGTTTTATTCTATGAAAAGAATAAAAACCTGCTGAATAAGTTTTACTCGAAACCAAAGATATATCATTCTAAAGTTATTTGTTAAAAGAAACTTTTTGGCTCATTGTCATTCACTCATCGTTTCTAAGAACGTTTGAATGTGACCTGCAATTTTTTTCTAGTTGCGGTACATTGATGGAATTCAGTGCACAAATTATCCTGAGAAATCGTTACAACCGTTAATCCTCATTTTCTAAAAAATCTATAATCTAAATTTTTGATTCTCGTCGTACATATCTAAAGCCTCGCCAGGGTAAACATCTTTTTAAGTAACAATACAGGCACATTATTTATTTATTAGATAATGTAAGACTTTTTACATAAAAATAAAAAAGTTTTTGGGTGGAAGAATTCATGCGCGTTATCAAAAAACTATCTAAATTTTTTGTTTCAAAGCTTTTTACGTAAGAAAGGTTGAATTTTCACCAATGCACTTTATTTATCTGTGGCTTATCACAGAGTATAAATGTATATTAATTTGTCGACTGAATTTAATCACTAAGCGTAATTTTAAACATTCCAAATCAATAAAAATCTATAATATCATATTTGAATTTGTTTCACTAGCAATTTGACATGTACTATGATAAAATTAACTTCAAAAACAGGTTCATGACTCAAATCATTTAATAATCTAATCACACTTGTATGGGTAACATTGGTCCATCTACAGGCATCATTATTAAGGGCCTCATACCATGTCTCCGCATCTGTATTTGCTTTAGTACTGTTTGAAGGCCTACTTCACCTGTTTGAGCTTCTTGTGTACCTTGGAAGGGCCTTCCTATTATCGTTATGATGCTACCAATACCACTTGCTATCCCATTATATGCCCATGATATCGTATCTGGTACATTTATCTCGATTGGTAGAAACGGTATTGCTGAAATGATATCGCCTATCGATAGTCTTCCATTCGGTATCAGTAATATTGCTCTTGACGGAGTCGCTTGTTTATCATCCTCAAGTCCTTCTGATGCAGCGTCGATTACAACAGAGTTGAGGTCGTCTTCTTTAATGTTTGTATTCGCAGCTTTGTGATCGTTATTCAATTTGAGATGTTGGTTTGTATTCATATTTGATTTTGTTTGATCGTTCGGGAGTAAAACTAGGAGCGGTAGTTGGTTGGCCCTGAAAAAGATGTTTGTTTTATTTATATTTAACATGGTTGTCTGTAAGTTTTTTAGGCACTGATATATAGTCATTTTGCGAAAAAAAATTCTTCTGTACATCTATTTGTATCTGAACTTCTTCTAAATGGTCGCACCGATTGTGTTGTTAAGTCGGAAGGTGGACTCCTGTTAGCAGACAAGAAATGGCTAAATAGTTTGTTTATAATATAAGTTTTGCATAATAATTAAATTATAATTGAAAAACTTACAATTGAAAAGCTGGCTGAGCGTTGAGCTGTTGTAAAGCTTGCAGCTCCAACAATTGTTTCTGCAGCATTTGATCTGAAGGCACTGTCATCCACGAATTCGGCAACAAGAGAAGAGGAGCCGTATTTATTAAGTTTATTTGTAAGAACAGAAATGGTAACAACGGATATTTCATTTTTAATAACTGTTGTATCATTTCTATCTCATATATAACTGTCAAGAGATGTTTAGGTATTTTTTTCTCCCTTTTATTACTTCTATCTTCTCTTCTTGATTTGATTTCTACTTGCTTATAATAACAATCACTTTAATTCTTACTGTCTTTCTTACTTTCTTGATTTCCACAAAATTTTTCTATATTCTTATTACACTCTTTTTAGTATTTGTACATTTCTTGCTATTCAATTTCACTTTTATTCTTACTGTCCTTGCTTCTCGTATTTTATTAAATCTTTCGTCTGTACGTGCTTAATTTTCAATATTTTTATTACACTCTTTTGTATTCGTAAATTTATAGCAGTTTAATTTCACTTCCGTAACCTTTTCTATATCACTAACATCACTAAATTCGTCTTTAATCACTTTTATAGCTCTTCTAGCAAACATAAAATCCATCCGGTGAAAAATTCCGTGAGAATTTGTGGACGTTTGATTAACTTTCTGATTCAAATATCACTGGTGCGCAGGCGCCGGTAGCCTGTTCGTGCACAAAGACTGTTATTATTCATGTGTTGTCACTTGTCCTACTGACAGTGGCCTTGCCCTCGGCTTTCTTTTTCGGGGTTCACTGGTACGATGCTAATTTTATATCCTGATGCGCCTTGCACTGGTTCACGAGATTCAAGCTATGGTCTTATAGGTACTGGTATGAGTTTTAACGCAATTATAGTGAGTCAGATATAATTTAACGCAAACAACCATACGTTGTGATGTTTATGAGTTAAGCGGGAAAACAGGCCGTTCACCTGAATATGGTGATATATCATAACAACAAAGTCACTTACAAATTAATATTTTTCTTATGTAGTATTTTTATTACAGTGATATAATAACAATTGATATAAAATATATAAACATGTAAATTACAGAACAATTGAAAATAAATTATTTGGTTTTTTTAATATAATAAATTTCGAATTTATTATAATAACAAGCAGTCTGTATAAATATCGGAAATTGTAAACACAGAATCTTTCGCATTTGTAATAGGCTTCTTTATATGAATGAATGAATTAATAAATAATTTATTTGCACAAGTACAGGTAAATATAGTGGTAGTACTATATTTTAATCCTACTATACTCTACGTAACACGCATATACTTTTTAAATTTATTTTAATTTTTTTTGCCTTTTTGCAACTAAGTGTAATAACTATATAATTTAGATATTTTTTAATGCCACACGTGTATGGCTATAACTGTATTAGCTTTTATGTATTAAATAGGAGTTGGTACCAATAAGGCTATTTATGTGGGTGTTCGTAATGCGCAAACGCATTACTCTGCTATATTATTATCTGTGGGAGTATATTATACGTGAATTATCGCTCCCACTTCGAAACCATGCTAATGAGACCTGGTTCTAATTTTAAATTGTACTTCACATTTTTTTTTAATTTTATTAAGTAATTCCTGCGATTTTGCTATCTTAAATTAATTTCTAAAAGCAATGAAATCATTGCCGCTGTACTAAATATATTCGGCGTAAAGAGATATAACCACTATTCTTATTTTTAACTAGCTACACCAAGATTTACTCGTCTTTTAAATTTTTTTGTTTTATTTTCCTGCGGTGAAATGCGAGTCTATGTTAATTTTAAGTTAGATATTTTGCAACATATCAGTAAATCTATTGTATGTATGTAGTTTTTGAGTGAAGCCTGTACAAAAATATAGACAGACAAAAATAGTTCTTTTGGTTTTATATCCCAAATAAGATAGGATAGGAGTTGCCCAAATTCCCGTCTTTAGTGACCTCTTCAGAAGGAATATTCTTGCCAAATTTCACGTATTTTACATCAGGATATACAGATTATATTTTTCCTTATAGAAATGTCCCCGGAAACAAAGTAAAAAAACAGTTAAAACTAATTTCTGGGAAAATCCCACCAAGGAAAGGGATAAAGTAATCAACTTCACTGAAACCTGTTCCGTAGTTCTAGGATTAGCTTGATGTTAACAGATTGATACCACAGAGTACCTACGTACAGAGTCAGAGTCTATATGACCTGTCCAAATAATCCGCATGTTATAAATAAAAATGAATGTCTGTCTGTGAGTCGTTTATGAAATCGTAAACTTTGCATTTGAACATGTGATGTTCTTTGGCAAAGTTGTTGTGTATGAGCCAAAGAAGGTTTCTGGGTTAATACTAGCTGATGTTAGTAAATTCGCGTCATAAATAATAAACCTAGAGAAACAATTTATGGATCGAATTTTGAATGTAAACCATTCTTGAAAACAAAAAAATGTTGAAATTATCTTTTCTTAAACTGTACATCGGTATCTACTCTGTGAAAGATATTCTTATCAAGTAACGGATGAAGGTATTATGAGTACTTGGTTGGGTACAGATATACATCGATCGTCGTAACTACGGTAAACTCGTCTATAGTGGTGGTAGAGTCTATCCAGACTCGACGGGGTCAGAACCACCACCACACCTGCACGCTGTGAAGCAACTCTTATGAATTGTGCTTCAGTTCAAAGTGTGTGGGTGCCCGCATACCCAGGTAATTTGAGGCGACCATCTTAGCCCAGGAGTAGCAACGCAGCTGTGACCTGCCTCTGTTAAGACAATCGTTCTGTTTGAGGTGGGTTACAGTTGCCATGGTCTGCAGTTGACGCTTAACATCAGGTGAACGCTCATTTGCTACTCTCAGCACTTAAATTTTTAAAAAAAATAATATGTACAAAAGTCCAAAATTGAATTTCTAATTTAGCCGCAGCTTTTTCTATGCATTGGACTTTAAGTTTGTAATATTTTATAGGAATTAAAAATAAAATATATCATTTGAATTAACGATTCCGTTAAAAACATATGTACATATATATAAAATATTAGTTGATGTCCATTAATCACCCATAAACTGCTAGATCAACTTTGACCAATTTATCAATTTTAATTGTTGTTTCCTTTTAATGATTGGCAAATTCTATTAAATTAACAGAATATTCTTAGTATCATGCAACTAAATAACTTAAAGCTTTTGAAATCTTGTAACAATATTACTTAATAACTTTAAGACAATAACGCAGATAAATAAAAGAATATGCAATAAAAAATGTATACACAAAAAAATAATTTATTAACATTACAATTATGGCAAGAATAAATAGGTTCTTGAATTAAATACGCCTCGGGTTACACTAGTTAAATGCATATTACGATATCACGACAGTTTGCAAACCAATTTTCGTTTTTAAAAATCACTGTTTCTTCTCGTCCGGCTGACCGTCGTCCACCACTACATCGATTTCAACTTCATATGTTCCTGGCTTCGTGGGTGAGGGTCTGACTACAACACCAGGCATTTTGGACTCCGCTACGTCTACTTCATTCTCAGAAGCGTCCGCCATCGGTATCGACACGTCATATGGCAAGCTGCCCTTCTTCGGCGGTATTCGTACGGACATCATCCCCTGGACTTTCTGCACTAAGTACTCCATGAGAGGCCCGAAGCGCGAGAGCCCTTCCGTCGCCATGATCGATCTATCCGGGGCTCCTTGCTGGGGCTTCAGCACGAACATGTTGAAGTTGAGCGTGCGGCGCACCGGCCTGGCTACCGCTCGAGAGCAGCAAGCCACTGCCACCAGGACAAACAGAACGCGAGGGTTCATCTTGCGGTATTTCCCACTGCAGCGTCCGCCCGGCGCGGCTGGAGCCTCCACACTGTGCCCGCTGCGTTTTTGCCCCGCATCTAACCTAAGATAACGGGTCTTCAGCAAAAAGATCATAATTGCCCCGTCGTGTTACGGCGGACGTCGGATAATTGCAGCGATCTCTCGACACCTTTCGTTTGGAAAGCGCTCCCATCTGATGCGAGTGAGTCATCATTATTGGTGACCAGCTCGAGTTGGCCCCTTGCAGTGCTGTAGCCGACCTTTCTGGAGTACAAGGCAGATTTATTTCTTTCATTGTAACGGTTCAGTGTTAACTGGTTGGTATATGCTGTTGCGGTGTAAATAATATTTTGTTGTGCCTTATAATGTGTATTGAATACCATTACTTTTAAATGAATCATGTTGATTAAAGATTTTTACAATATTGTTGATTTGCTATAAGTATATTTTATTTTAAAATATAAATAAGTTGTTTAATGCAAAAAGCCATAATATTAAAGAACTTATTACACACTAAATTCACATCATAGATACAATTAAGTGACATCTGCTTATATCACTGGCCAATGATAACAAGTGTAAGTTAATTTGATTTGATTTGATTCACGGTTAATTGTGCTACTCTCGAGGACTGAGCTGGTCACCTCAGATAATATCATAAAGTTTAGAATAGTTTTTTATTTTTGATTAAATATATTTATTATCTATGATTGTAGTTGTACCTGTAGTAAAGGAACCAATGAGCCATTTTATATTATTCTAAGGTCAACATGTGCCTTAACTTAGATGTAAGCTGTTTACTAAACATTCCCTTTATGTGATTTCAAATAATCCAATGTATGTAGAAAAATCTGTAGTCTAAATGTATCTATAGAAAAATTTACATGAAAACCCCATCTATATTATTGTTATAAATCTTTGCAAAAATCTATATGCCAAGAATATGTTGGTATATATCTTTCAGTTTAAACATCTTCCCATAAAGAAATGTGCTAGTAAAGTCCGTAATACATTCTATTATCTCAAACCATAGATTATAATCTTTAATACTCTATAACAAGAAACATATTATGTTTAATATTATAATAACTAGCATAAATCGTTACAATATATGTTTGGACTACTTCAATTGATTGGACTGATTTTAATGTGTCAATTGTACTATCAACTAGTTATAGAAATGTAATAATAATTATTTAATTCTCTTTTATAGTATTGTTTAATATTGGCATAAATAAAGATTTAATTAGTTATTTTGAATGGTCTATGATGTTTTTGATACAGGGTGATCGATGGCATTAGGTTCCTGAAGTCAAGAACGATGCTAGCATTGATGTATGATAATGTTTTTTTTTATTCATTGTGGATATATTAAGATAGGCAACTTATTTTAATTTTATAAAGTAATCTATTGAAGGTACTAGACCTTATTCAGTATTTTTTTAATGAATATTTGTACTTGGACCCTATTCAGATACAACTGATGTGTTTTTACTTAGAATCTTTATTATGGATCTTTAATTATATTTTATAGTTTTGATTGTTTTTGCTCTATTGTACTTAATTTCGAATTTTATCTGTAAGACTGATTTGATTTGATTGTTTGTTTAAAAATTCTATTGAAACTTTACTTGATTATTGGTATTATACAATGAATCTCTGTTTAGTTTGCAATAAACTATTTTATATAAATTACTTTTGTTATATAAGCAAAATGCTCTCTATGTTATTATCTTAGCTGAGTCGGTCAGCTTAAAAGCATGTCTTTAATGCTACCAAAATATTACACGCTACTGTTCCAGTTCTGGATATTCCCACCAACTCCAGACAAACATTTTTTAAGTTATCTGTCGATTCTATAATTTTGTCAGAAATTCTTGTCACAATATCTTTTGTTTTTTTTATAATATCAACTAGTACTAGTCTTGTAGTGTAGGTGATGTTTAATTAATACTGCAGACCTCACAGATTTGCCTTACAAAGCATTCCAATTAAGTTTGCTTGTTTTCTATGCTGAATCGAAATCACTACAATAATGTCCAATTGTCTATAGGCGCTGTAGGCAAATAAATCACATTAAATAACGAATGCTTGTAAACATCTTCACTGCTTCTAATTAGAATGAAACGTAATAATATATTTGTAAACTAAAGGTGCTAATTTACATTTGAAAATAGAAAGTGACCCATACGTAATACGATATTTCCCGTTAATTACGTGCAAATATTATTTTTTCGTTCTAGTTCCATATCAGAGTTCGTATATTAATCTATGATTTATGAAAGTGTACACATAAATCTTTTAAGTACGCGAAATTTTTATTGTGTAGATTTAAAAAAAAATTTATCGAATAATAATTATGTATTTGGCGCCAATTATCATACTATTTAAAGATCGACTAGCGGGACCAAAACATATGTTTTGGTTATTATTTTGACTACATATTAATAGCTTATTAACTAAACTAACTTTTTCAGTTTAACATAATTTTCTAATGTACCAAGTGGTGCTAGATTTTAATGTTGTTATAATTTTCCAATTTTTAATTAATACATTTTGGAACAAAATATTAAGCGCTCAAATTTTTACAATATTTTTACAAGTATTATAGTCTATTGTGTACAAGTATTATAGTAACTTGGAATTTTAATTTGTAATGGTATATTGCAACCACAGATTGCTTTAAATTGTAACGTATTATTATGTTTAATTAAAAAAAACAATTCAGAATTCCAATCTATACTCTTTTCACAGATAAAATACTACCGTCACTTTTGTATCATTATGTTTAAGTAAGGATTTATAACTATTGTCTTTTTTAATTAAATTAAAAATGGTGTATTTAAAACAGTAACTGGAAACCTAATGTTAGAATAGTGTTGTACTGTAAGCAATGTTTAGCTTTAATGAACCTATGGCCTTTTACGTGCCTTAACGGAACCGAACCAAACTCGATTGTATAACTTAATATTATAAATGATAATTATGTTATTATACAAAAAATGTTAGTTGTAATGGCAAGCTGTACTGTACTAATGACCCAAACTTCATCGTGCTATAACTAACAAAGCTGTTTGTTAAACCGAAGTTGAACTATTAATTAGTTATAGATCGTTAAACATTGCACTGATTTTACGGAAACCCGTTTAGACCTAAACGCAAATTACTGCCTTGCATGTAAATGTTGGTATGGTAAATCAATATAAGTTCTTTAAAATCTGAGTAGTTCCAATACTACTTTTGAAATATCTGTATCAGCAGTGGCGATTTAGAAAACAAATGTTTATATCATTCCAAAATATACGATTTTATGTTACACTTGTAATAATATACAAAAATGTAGTTTTTAGTTTCATGTACATAGCAGCTTGCCGGAAATGAATAAGTTGATATTGTTTATTACGACAAACAAGGATATATCGAGAGCATATATGTTTGTTCAAAGAATTAGTGAACTTTGATTTTTTTATATATATTATTTAAATGATTGATTTTCGATAAATATACGTATACAAAATGTATTTGTTTATTCTTTAACATACTGGGACTTATTTGCTTTCAAGTTTGTGTTGTGTGACCACAACTTAATTTTAACTAAGCAATCTCTATTTGAGGTTTTGTACTAATTGGAGTTGATTTCATGGAATATATCCGCAAAAGATGCCATATAATTGTTCAGTTGTCGTTAACATAATAAGGGAGCGGTCACAAGTTTTTTTAAGTGCTGAGACTTTAGCAAACGAGCGTGCAATTAACTCATTAGTAAAAGTAAAACCCAATTTTATTTTGAATTGACTATGTTTATTTATCACGTTAAACAAAAATAAATACAAAAATATGACACTAAGTCGTAGGCGTGTCCTATGGATGGAGGGCGCTGGGGCACTATCAATTAACTGTGGAAAACCATAGACAAGTAGAGGTAAGTTCATTGTTCAAGTTTAATCCAAGGCCATGGTTGAACTAGCAGTTGGATTTTACATTGCGTCTTATAATAATGTCGTTTTATCCTATTTCTGATATAAAAAGATAATATTATGTAACTGAGCAAGGACATAAGGAATGACAGAGAATGAACTTGTAACTTCGACCGGCATTGTTATAATTCGCACGTAATAAACCTAAAAACATGAAAGTTTAAGTAGGAAACATGATTTAACAAATTTTATTAATATATTAAGACTTTAAAATTGAACACCTCTAAACTACAAACGTAGCAGGTAATAATTATATTTATATAAAAGTAATATTATTAGAGTTAAACGAACAAATAGGTAAGTACGCAAAAATGTTACGTGTTGCACATATAATGAAAATGAAATCAGTAAAAGATCTAACAAATTGTTAAGTTCTGCCCCGGAGCGAATACAATAATTTTCAATAGAGTTTACGTCAAGTCTTTCTCGAGTTTTATTACATATACTTTTATTAGATCTTTTTTACATTTTTTTTTTCAATTATTACATGGCCAATTTTACAAATTTTCTTAATAACATTCAATTTGATAGTGTCTAATTATGATCTAATGTTATTTGGAGAGGTTGGCGGCTTGTTTCTTTGCTTTTACTAACTCCACCAATTCCTTATATCGCTTCATGCAGTCTTTTTTCGTGCGGTTCGGTATGCAGTCGGCAATTTTATCCCATCGCTCGGGCGTGCTTACGGGGAATGTCTTTATTGCCTGCTCCAGCAGCTCCTGCTCCGTCTTCGTCCATATCTTTTCGTCTTTTGGTTCCTTGTCTTTACTAACATCTCCATTCATCTTCGGTTTTGCTGTCCCGTTAACCAGCTTCGGGGTATCACTCTTCGATATGCCGCTGCTGTCTATATTATTGACGATCTTCTTTTTCTCCTTTTCAAACTGATCGAACGCTTCCTCGTTGGCAGCCTTTTTAAGACTGCTCTTGGTGAAATCTGAACTTTGCAAGTCCTTCGCCTTTTGGAGCACTTCCTTGGCATTGAAACGCTTCTCGTCAGTAAATGTTCCGTGTTGGTTCAGAAAATTGGCCACCACCTCCCACCGCTGGTTGGTGCCCGCAGGAAATAAGTTTACTGCCTTGATAAGCAGCTGGGTGAGTTCTGGAGTCCATTCTATTGGTGTTTTTAATGCTGCATTCTTCTTTGCCTTATTTTCTTCAGCCTTTTTATCTTCAAATAGTGCTCGGCGTTCGGCTTCTACCTTCTCTTCTGATTCTTTGACGGTTGACAAGAAGGAGTCCCTACCGTTAGCTTCTAAGTCTTTTATAAAATCCTGTAGTTCAATCACTTTCATCATCTCACATATTTTTTCTACAGCGGCCATGTGTGATACAGTTTCATCCTCATTCTGAGCGTAATATTTATTTGTTTTGCAGAGGTCCCTGAGAGACTTTCTCTCCTTGCGTAAATTTTTCTTCTGCTGTTCTCTCTCAGCCCTAGCTGCCTCTACACGGGCCCTTTCTGCCTCTTCTGCTTTTTGCTTGGCAAGCAACGCTTCTTTCATTAGTCTATCTTCCTCGGCTTTCTTAGCTTGGACAGCATCCTGGAAATTGAAAACATAAACATTAGTATTGCAAGCAATGTAATTTTTTTTCAGTTATATTTCAAAGTATATTTACATATGACATGGTCTGAACTATGACAGTTATTATGGTGAAATATAACAAATTATAATATTTAAAAATCAATTAATTAATTATAATAATAAATTAGAAATAAATAAACCAACCAAAGACCTGGAAGTAGCTAAGCATCCATAATTGCATGACTTGTTATAATTGTGCACTTACTGTTGCACCAGCCACATACTTGCTCTTTTTTAATTTAATTTTTATTACATATAACAAAATAAGAACTTTTTATCTTACCTGTCGTGCACGCTTTGCGGCTAATTTTTTATCCTTGTCTTCCTGTTTGAACCTCTGGACCCTGGGGTCATTAGCATAGGCCAGGTCCACCAAGCTGCGTATCCTGGCCATCTCCTCCTTCTTCAGCTTAGCGCGCGCCGTCTTGTTCTGCTTCTCTATCCATCTCCTCTCTTCCCTGTCCGCTCCCTTCTCTTTTTCCTCCTCGTCCATGTAAGAAAACTCTCTCCAAGAATCGAACTCATACCAAAAAGCGTAAAAACGTTCAACAAGCTCGCGAGGACTGTTATCATCACCTAATAATGGAACATTCTTTTTCTCGGACCACCGAGCGTTTGATTCAAAATGTTTAGTGAATGCCTTGTAGAAGCCTTCCTTCTTGATGTCAGTTGATGTCGGCACGGAGTCGTCGAATAAAGGGTCCACAGAATCGAAAGATCTTCGTGTTTTAGGCGTTCCCAGTATTTCATAAGCCTTAGTGATACACGTGAAGTAGTCGTCGTCGCTTCGAATTTCCTCACCTTGGGCTTTACGCTTGTCCGGGTGATGCTTGAGGACCTTCTGACGGTACGCGCGCTTTATGTCATCGTCGGTGGCTTGGAACCTAAGATCCTTCATGCCGAGCACCGCATAGTGGTCCTGCTGCTTCCACTCCTTGGGACACAGACTCCGCAGGTACTCCACGTCGTCCTCGAACACGACTTCCTCAGCTTTCTCCTTGGACTTTGACGTCAGGAGCAATGTGTCTTCACCGTGGTACTTTATGTTGTAATATCGTAAAAATGCCGCACCTGCGCATTCTACTTTCTTCTTCACCAGCGGCCACGGTATCGCCACCACCCGACGACGACTTCCTGATTCTCCTTCGGTCATTTTTCGATAATAATTTCAAACAACTGGACCTTCACTAACATAACCTCCGAGTCAGGTAAACAGCAGTCAAGTAGAACGGTGTGCGAAATTGATTCCTATTATTTACAGAATGGTACAATTAAAGTAACTACTAATAGTAATTGGCTATTCTATTGGTCAGGACGAATACATTATTAATTAGTAAAACGCGCCTTATAGACAATAGACATCACGAAGACATCGTCCGCATTCACGGCGAGTGAATTATAATTCAAATGACAGCTGACTACAGATACAGAATGCAATAAAGATAAAGAATGACAACATTAAAGTATTCAAGATGTGAATTATTTTTCTATTGACAATACTTAACAATCATGTCATTCAGCCTTTACATATTAAATTAAAATGACAAGATTTATTTGCAATTCTCTGAAATAAAATTCGTATTAATATGTTCTACAGTGATTACTATTCATACATAGATGATTCGATAAAAAATATTCCAATTGTATATTTAATACATTACCAACATAAAAACAAAAAATCAGCTGACTGCCACCGATTTCAAATTCAATGTCAAGATAAGTAAATAGAGTACAGTGGATTTGAAAGTGTTTACCATTCTTACAAGATCAAATAAAATTAAAAGTACTATTCTATAAAGAACGTAACGTAAAGTTTTCTCGAAACATGAGTAGCGACTATGACTCTCTTTTTAAACCTATAGTTCTTGTTACTGGGTTCGGACCTTTTATAAACCACCCGGTAAACGCGAGCTGGGAGGCTGTGAAACTGATGAATAAAGACGACTTGGAGAACAAGCACAACATTGAGCTGGTGCAGCTGGAGATACCCGTGACGTACGAGAATGTCGACGAATTTGTCCCCGCGCTATGGGAGACGCACACACCAAAAGTGAGTAATTTAAAATGGAAAAAATAATTTCTACTTATTGGCACTTTTTTTGAAACAAGAGCCTGTAAAAAGTGGCGAAAGTTTGCTACTTTATAGATTTAGGTTCGTAATCCAGTATATTTTTGTAAGTGATAAGTAAATTTAATTTTTTGCTTACATATTACAAACTAAAATGAGGAAGGAAAACATTGTAAAACCTACAGGAAGAAACTTGCAGAATATGTACATATGATATTTTTGAAAATGCCCTCATTGTGCCAATCAACACTTAGTCAGATTGTTAAATTATGGTCTAACTATGTCAATATATGACAGGACCTGCAATAGGTTGTGCCAATGACACTGGTCTGGTTCTGGTCCCATATTCGTACAACTTAATTATCAATAATAAAATGTCCCTAGCTGATGATCCATGTGGGAGTGTCGAGCATTGCCAAGGAGCTGACATTGGAAATGCAAGCCCACAAAAAAGGCTATATAAAGTTGGACTATTTTGACAAGTGTCCCGCCAACCACATCTGTC
>DWJH01000106.1:0-14472 GCA_018248735.1 Tagiades litigiosa | reverse complement strand
GCCGCTTGTTATGTACAAGCTTTCGGTGTCCATGGCGACAGTGCACCCGAGTGCCCTCTGTACACACGCTTTATCGTCTGTGCAAACTTGTACCTGCCATTAGCATTTTCGTGAAGTCAATACCAGAGCTATACTTTCCACGGGATTTATAGAATTTACTTTATTTAAACGGTGTTGTGGAATGTTGTTGTTATTGAAATTTTATATACCCAAATATCTAATATATTATTTCGTTTGATCATCCAAGACTTGAAGATTATCGGAACGGCGAAGATGTGGAAATTGGCGCGAAATGGAACACGAAATGCTGTTTAATTATAACACTAGATAAGTTAACAATCTCGAGAGCAAGTCTGACTGCGGCTTATCTGGCGCCAAATGTTTCAAAGGAACTTTTAACGAGTTTAAAGTTGGGGCAAGTGTAGTGCACCCGCAGCGAGTGTGGCGCCCGACGCTTCCGTAGCTTAAGATTAATTAAACAATTGCACGATGGCTCCTTGAAAACACTCCATGTCTCGGCCTGTCGTCGGCAACCTTGCCAAATTAAAGCCATAAATCAAAATCCGCCGACCGGAAACAGAGAAATGTAATAATGAAGAAATGAGTTAGGAACGAGACTACAAGATTCAAAGATTAATTTCTTTCCTCCACTTTCCGAAAGTCGAGCTCTACGAAACTTTAAGTATCATTTCAGTATAATGGAATCGGAGATATTCTTGCGAAAAATAAATTCAAAATGAATTATCACATCGATTTGAAATCAAACGTGAAGCTTACAACGTATCGATTTTTCAACCGATGCAAATTGCAGTGTCAGCGAAGTTCAATTGGACATAATAACGCTCGCGCTGAAGTAATAAAAGGTGCAATTCAGTGGAATAATGCTCGATATTAATAATTTAGTCGTGGCCGCGTGGCGAGGAGAGTACAATTTACAGTGGGTAGGAAGAAGGTGAGTTTGTAGCATCGGTTTGGTTCGGTACGGGTCGTAATTCAACCTCAATTTATGTGCGTGCGCCTGTGACGCGTTAAAAGATTAGTCGCCACCGAAGAGCAAAATAACAGTACAGTTTTCCACACGCTGCTTTTTAGCTGTTCCAAAAAACCTATTGCGTTGCGCAGTGCACGTAATATCGATTCAGTTGGAGTTTCGTAGCCGAAACTTTTTCTTTACGATTTGGAGCTCTGTTGAGACAGCGTATTTATAGAAACGTACTTAAGCTCTACGATAGTGAGTCGAAAGTGCTCGCTAAGTCAGAAGCGAAATGGCAAAACTTTACAGCGTCTAAATCACTTGTTTAAAAATGAACGCCTGGAACAACGGACGTGGGAAGTCGCGGCGAAGTTTACGACTATGGACCAATCCGACAAACGTACTCGCACCATTGAATTTGTTTTCAACTGATATCCGCGCGACTATTGCATAGTTTGAGAACAACGGAATACAAAATCAGCTCCCATTATATTCAAACTGAAATGGTAACTTAATGAATCTTCAACGCAATCACAAGCGCACAAATATCAATTATTGCTATTGCTCAGATAAGATGCTGAAAAATATTTAATCGGCTAAACTACATAAATAAACTACCGATGTGTAACGTGAGAAACAATATTTTGTCATATAAAAATAGTACATTTGTGACTTTTTCACATGCTTGATAACGTATTAAGAACTAGCGCGTTCGAGAACCATCGAACTGCAATGGCGTGCATCACACCGGGACAGAAGTATTTCATGTTCTCAGGGGATCGTCGACAAAAGACCTCGATTGTTTCCATTTGACAACTTGTTTGTGTTCTCTTTGACAAATAGTTTGGAAGATGAGAGTGACAAGAGTTAGATTGTTCGGGTTCGGTTAAATGGAACTGGTCTATTATTATCTGACCAAAGTAGAGATTGCAACTTGCAACGAGATGTAGATAGATGTATTGTTTTCGAGATAGGGAAGGGTGACTTGGTTGATGAGATTGGTGTATTCGTTAACAATTATAATTGTTTCTAACCCTTTCATTAATTATAAAGCGCCTGATTTGGTTATATATTCGCGACGTATTATTTTATATCATTTCATATTGACGTATAATTTTTGGTAAATTCAATGTTTTTGGTAAAAAAGCCAATCCAATATACTTAAGTCATGTACGTTGCTTGGATATAAAAACAAACAGAACAACAAATTCTTTATTGTGTATATTTAATCTAAGGCATGGCGCCGCGTAATGAAACAAGCCAGATGTACGAAATATAGAATATTCTTTATGGGACACGCTTTTGCTATTATAACGTGGCCAATTTCAAAAGAGCCGTCATTGTATATGCGGTTGGGTACTTTTTCAGTGTACTCAAGACGTGATACAAACTTCGCGGGGGTCATGCTTTGTTGGAAACGAATAGTAGCTGATGGCTCTACAGCCCTGAGTCTTATTGTATGCGCTTACAAAACGACTCCTGCGAAAATAAAAGGAATGTAAGTACAATATTTTAATTTGATTTTCTGTACACTGGCTACGTGACTCCTGAAGATTTTTAATGTGTCTTAGATTGTATTCTTAGCTGAATACAATCTTAGACACATTAATATTAGCTTAATGTTAGCACCTAAATCTCCAAAACTAAAAGAAAGTATTTGTTAGGTAACGATTTTTATTTTAATTGCCATTATTATTTTTTATTGAAATGGTTGCAGCTATTAGGTACTATAACTAATTTAATAAGTACTAAGTAAAAAATGGTTAAGCATACGAAAAATAGTGATATACTAAATAGTCCACATAAAAGTCGTAACGGGAAATAGATTCACAAAATTGCAAAACGACTATATTGCGTCATTTAACATTGCAGTGTAAATTGTGTGGGGAAAGCTGTGACTTTTTTGTGAATACTATTTTTGTGAATTATTGTATTTCACATTATATTTTTATAAATTAAAAAAAAATTAGATCCTAAGTATTTTACACACATTACATAAACGGTATTTTACTTATAAAAAAATGAAAATGTTTTATGAAAATTGTATGGCTAAGAAACGTTTTACAACAAACTGAATATTAAAAATATAATTTTTCAGGAGTTTAAAAATTGTAATTCTTGTTTGAGCACACGTAGTTATATTTATCATGATTGATTTTTTCTTTCAGTGACGATTGAACAAATTACCGTTTTTATGGTTTTATAAATTTAAATTTCAATGCATTATGTGATTTCGACAAAATTCCCATTTTATTTCCCAGTATATATGCTGTCACTCCAGATCATAGCCTCCCCCGCTTCTAACAGAAGTCCAGTTATCAAATACAATAAACAAGTGTATGTTAATTTTATTCAAATGCAATAATATACAACAGTCTCTAAACATAGCATCGTTACAGATGAGGTGAGCATACTCGTAATTCCAGCCAATCGTTTTGGGTTTAGCTCTACGAAGTGTTGCCAAGGTTAATCTTTGCCGTAATTAATTGGCGAATTTAATCAACACTGCTCATATGTTATATTAACACTAAATTCAGTTGACAACTGCAATAATGATGACGAATATAAAGCAAATGAATATTCAAGGATTGTATTTTACTCTACATAGACTTTTCCGTGTTATACATGTTATCAATGAAATAAATAAATAAATAAATAAATAAATAAATCTCTGTAAGAAAAAAATAATTTTTGAATTTTTAACAGATTAACATTTTATATAAGACGTTGTTCTACTTTTTAGAGAAACAGTGGTTGTTTGTAAAATAATGTATCAGGTGTCGACAGAATATAATATTTTAATTATAATTTTATTCATTTTAGTTACTAATGTTCCTACTTACCTATATCTACCTATAACTGTACCTATATCTGTCTAGAATTTAAGTTTAAATATACTTTTGAAAAATTACAATAATTTTGAATAGCCAAACATTGTTTAGTATAATGTTATGTTATTTGCAACTAGGCTCTGTATAAGGATTTTTAAAATGTATGTCGAAATTGCAACGCAATTTACATTTTAAAGAAATTTGAAACGAAAACAACTATGCACTGTTTGCGTTTGAAGCTTCTTCATCAATTATTATCTACGTTCTACAAGAAATAACCTAAATACCTTAACGCAATCCAAATAAATTTATCTTTTGTTATAAAATATACACTCGGCGTTCTTGCGTCTTCATAAATTGTAATGTAGTCGCCTACGTAATAAATAAAAGAGTTTGTTATTGTAGCCGTGCTGAGCTGGTTCCGCATCGTCACAAAAAAAATATCGAGCGTTAGTTGTTTTCTCAAACAACTACCTAATTCGCGAACAGATGCCAAGTAGGTCGACTTTCATTGTGCGATCTCGCGATTCGGAATTTATATGTGCACATGTTATTATAATAAGTTGCAGTAATGTAATTTGAAAAATTCTATTAAAGACCGAGGATCGAATATATAATAATAAGGGAAAAAATGTGGCGTCTTTAATAGCTTATAATTAAACCGTTGGTTCGTAAACAAATTTCAAGTTAATTTTAGCTGTGCGCCTTACGAAACGAAGGTTTTTTATTTCGATGTTCTTTATTAAATATATTTGTTTTTTTTGAGGTGTAAAAGTATATTTAATCGATTGAAATACTGAACTATTTGTTACGTAAAAGCAGTTACATAAATTTGTCTTTCAGAAAATACGACCGGTTTCAGTAATTTACAGTAATAGTAGCTGGATCATCAAGAGTTAAAAATATCTTAGAAAGATAATGTGGGCGGCAGACTGGCAACGAAGTAGGTATGGATATAAGATTTCCCAAGATACCGCTTACAAAGAGGAAAGTGGGAATCAAGATTTGTAATTCTAAAATATACCATTTTTATAATACAAAATTTTACGCGTGTAAAATTTTACTTTTAACATTGTAATCCCATCGTGTTATTAGATTAAGTGGAGGTAAAATATACTTTTAAATACGAAAGATCCTGATATTTTATCGTGTTTTAAATCCCTCAAACAGTTCTCGCTCACTTTTATCGTTTAAATTACTTTAATTAAAATGACATTGTTTAGAAGAAGGAAGATTACGACAAAGTCGGCAGCTTGATGTCGCTAAAAAGAATTTAAAGGATCTCTCGTCCGAATGATGGAAAGGGTTAGAAAATGCTCGAGTTTTGTTTGAGGCTTCGAATTTTTAACAATGCCGTCCAAGTAAAGAGTGTTTAACTTCGAGTTCTTTTGTTTGACGTAGAAAAGGAGATTTGCCGATGAAATAACACGACAAAGCAAACAATTTGCACTCTTCACTGGTTTCATATTAAATTTCACTAGACTCGTCGTTTTGAATCGTTACAACAAATCTTTACCATTTATCGCTAAGTGAAATATAAAAGGTAGTCATGTTCCAAGGAGACAGAGAAGATCAATCTACCAGGCCGAAAGCTGGAGTGGTCTTAATAAGGTGGTTCAAATACTAAAGTGGATTGGTGGAAGCGTTTGGAGGTTTAGCCGGTTTAAATGTTTAAGCCGCCTTTGCCAATGTCAATAACTAATTGATTTTTACTGTTATCTTAAGTTACCATTTGCGGTTTCAGTCGGTTGATGGCGTCAAAAGCGAGGAAGCTTTCATGAGAGAAGCCATATAGCAGATACCGTCAAATGTTAATAGGACTTGTTGTTTATTCATTTTCGTAGCAAACCGAAAGACCAATCTTTTGAGCTTCTAAGAACTATAATACATATTACTAACTAGTTGACCCAACACCTTTTTTTGTTGAAACGTGACGTCATTAAAATTTGCATATGATAAAAAAATCTGCAGCCCGATAGCTATTAGTATCCATACCATACTGAAAATGGGGTGATGTCTTCGTCGAGATAAGTTACAACAGCCTCTGCCGGTCTTGGTTACTTCAAATATGCCACCCAACATTCTTCTATAAGCAGTATCGTAACCTAATACAACCCGTAATCGTACCTAGGAAGAGTAGTAATTACAGATATCAGTGAGGTTTTTGTGCTTCATCCGAAACATGATCCGACTGGTTGCAAAACTTGAGCCAATTCTAATATACCTCTTCTAAGTTCTGACCTAAAATAAGTTCCTTGACTTAAAGAGATATCTTTGACCAGATCGTTTCGAGGGAAACTGAAACGCGATTAAACGTAAGGCGGGTCTAGGAACACGAAAAAACTAATCGGGACGTTGGGAAGGTACCGCGCACGGGCTCGCTTCGCAAGAACATTGTTATTTATGTCAGTGCCTACCCGTTTTTATTTCGTCCGTGTCCGCCCCGCTTTATTTGTCTTCGGGATCGGAGGGTACATTAACGTATTTTTCTTCTCTATTACCGAGACGGTCGTCCGCTCACCTTCAAACTTTGCGTTCCGCGAAATCCAAACCCCCAATTGTTTGCTTGTTTTTTATTTCTAAGATAACTCAAATAAAACTTGACGATTGATTGCATTGTACGAAAGCGCGTAATTACAAGGGGGAAGTTGTTATACGAGTACGTTGAGCCGGAGTTAGTTTACGGTCTGGGCATCGCTACGAAAACCGCTGAAGTTTAATAAACCAGTTAATGTTACGTGTCTAGTTATTGTTTCCCCTCGTTATATAAAGCTAAAAAGCGTACAAAAAAATGCACTTTTAATAGGAATTAAGGTATAGGTATATTAATAGAACGAAACAACATATTTTTATACCTATACAAGTAAGTTCCAGTGCTTGCAACTAATAAACTTTTTACAAAAGTTTTAAAATATTTGTATGAAAAATATCGTTGCCATTGGGGGCAAACATATTTTTTTCTAAAATGCGTCAAATAAGAGAAAGCACAATATTAATGATAAAAGCACTGCATTTGGACCTGCATCCGCAGCAGGTTAATAACCATAAAAATATCCGCGGGAATGTGAAACGAATATTCTGCTTACAAAACTTATATTTTTAGAGGTTTTACCATTTCAAAGAAATTTGTATCGGCAATTCTTTAAACGTATGTACGTAACAGGAGTGTGAATAACTTTTGCTGATCTATTACATTATCATGATTTAATTTATTATAATTTGACGTAATTTATTACTTTTAGTCTTTCTTAAATATAATGTTATTTTTAACATAACATACTGATTCCCAAAATTATATGGAAGAGTTTGTTTCACAATGAATTAAACTGCAAGATAATTTTCCTTAAAATTTAGTAGTTTGCTAATTAACTACATTACTGAGTTTTAGAGTTTGTATGTTACGGTAAATTTTAATTCAAACATTTATCTCCCATTTTACAGCATCTTATAAATATTCAGTGTTGCAAAACATGATGACTCATGGCGAACTAAATCGGTTCACTATTTTAAGATGTCCTTCGTACGATTTCAGACGCCCATTAACGCCGTAGAAAATTTCATGATTCCAAGCCAGAAACTATTGCGATATTAAAACCACTCTGCAATATCTACGCAAGTAATAAAGTAATCCAAATTTGATATATGGATTATAAATCTCTTTAATAGTTAAGACTAGATTTGAAATCTTCTTTTATTTTCTATTTTGAAGAAAATTGCGGAAGCCTAAGATTTCATTATTTATATTTTGTATATAGGTCTGTAGTGTGTAGTAAGCAATGTGTTTAGAGCTTATTGTGCAGAAATTATTGAGACGTACAAATAATGTTAATATTATACACATATGTTTGCTCATATATAAGTACAAGATGTATGCATGAATGGTAAATAAAGTGATTTTTTTATCGAAATATCTACAAGATAATGAATGTATCTATTTTTATTTAATTAGGCCAATACCACTAGAAGTCGAGGTAACAATCCGGCTAGGTCTAAGATGCCACTCACTTACCCTCTACATAGAAGTGTTTGTTTCCTACATAAACATTTGCTTTGGATCCAAGAAGCGTAAATCCATATAGGCCTTTGGTTCGCACGCAAAACATTTGTAACGTCACATACGCTTTACGGTTTTATTTACGCATATTTATATTTACGTAAAAAAAAAATTAATTTATGAGTGTACTTACTAAGTAACTTTTTGTGAAAAAAATAGTTATCTATCCTTAACGGAAATCATGGAAAGGCAATTTCAAAGCTTATGAGACGTTACGTAGTTTCTTTACCGAGATCGATAGATACAAGTGAATCTATAATAGCAGCTTGTAGCTACTCAAGACGGAATAAATGATTAAACAGGAAGTCACTTGGAAATTGCCAGAAAGAATAAATCTACTCACGGATCGGTTACGCGAACTGCAACAACGGGCGGCACCGGTGCACCCGAGCGAACAATTATAACGAGTCTGTGTAAATCAGGATGAGTTGTGGCGTGTTATTAGACTATTCCGCTACACTCAGCGAGAACCTCCCAGTGAGCTGGATGAGATTTGCTAACTTCACGAATGCCCCTTTTAAATTTTCATTTGTTTGTACATTTATCTTTTGTGACAAATTAAGCGAATAAAAAAAAGCACACATACGGGTCGAATTGATAACCTCTTTGTTTTTGGGAAGTCGGTTAAAAATGTTTGTCTGTCTGTGTTTCTGTCTGTCTGTCCGTCTGTCCGTCCGTCCCTTCGTCCGTCTGTCTGACAGACAGATAGACACAGACATGTGAATCCTTTATGAAATAAGTTATGCATTTGATTATGTGATGATCTTCTGCAAAGTTATTGTGCATAAGCCAAATAAGGTTTCTGAGTTGGTATTGGACCCGGTAGGTGGCGCTGCTGTTGCATATCGCTTAAACCTTTTCCGGGCAGGATAGCGTCTGCCGAGACAGCTAGTACAACATGAAATGATTTGTATCCCACAATGATGAGGCTTGATGGGAATCACAAACGAATGTAGTCGTTTTTAAGATGGAAATTCGAATCCATTAATATATTTGCGAACCATTTCCCTAGCCCCGTTTCGTTCACTTTTGCGGTGATTTTGTGGAGTGGAAATTAAAAATATATACTTACATAAAGCGATTTTTGTATAGCTGGAACTTTAAGCTGCAATTACTTTTTATTTCATATTATTATTCTTTATTGTCGCAAAATCCAAAGATGTTAATTTTATTGGTAAAAGAGTAGCTCTTAAATCGGATGAAACTGTATAGAAAATTAAAATCTAACTCAGGTTTTAAGTTGATCTTAACAAGAGAAATAAAAATAGATGTATGGGCAATATTTTCGGGAGTTTGTTTTAACTTACACAAAAATAATTTGGTGGTAAAAAGGTACGTTCTAGAAAAACTTTACACATATCACGCCATTGCAGAAGATTTAGGTTTTACCGCAAGTGATATGGACACAAACACAACACAAACACCGCAAACAAATATTTATCTCTCACGAAAATTCACCGGGAATCGACCTTAGAACTCCATGGTCCGCCAGACTGTGATAAAATCATCAGAACAAACAACATGTGCCAAAAGGAATCTTATGTGAGAAAGATAAGATGGTTAATGTTATAAAAAACATGTTTTTCTTTAACATTATTTTTCAATTATATACCAAAATTTTTGGATTGGTTTTTACATTTAATTTAAAACATAGATGACAATAAAAGAGCCGGACAATGACAATATGAAATTGCTTAATTGGATTCTAGTATTTTGTCTTACTGACACTCACCTTTTCGAAAATTATCTTTCAGCGCAAGGCGGTACGTAACCTGAAACAGAATTTTACAGATAGCTTATTTATTTAGAGAAGAAAGTAATAGCTGTAATTTCGTGAACTTAAACGGGATTGGAGATTAGGTTTGTTAATTACAGTTTGTTTTGTTTTTCAAGAGAGTTATAATAGTTGCTGAATAAGAAATCTCTGTGTAATATTTAAGAACAGGTTGCTGTTTTCATGTTTATACAATAATATTTGGTGAGATTTCGATGCTTTTCAAATATAAATATTCAGTTATTTTGTCATCAATTTTCATCAAATAGATAATTACAAAATACTTGGAACGTTGGAACAATTTCCCTAGTTAGGCTAATCACGTATTTTGTACCCTTGAGAGATAGAATTATTGCTAATAATACTATTGGCACAATATAATTATATATAATCACATAAGGTATGTACAAAAGAAAATTGTTTTTCAATATCAATATTAAGATATACACATGTATTTCTATAATCACTAATGATATTTGATTTATGAAGCATATTAAGTATTTCAATGTGTGTGTTTGTATGTTACTATTTGTAAATGTTGGATTTATACTCATAAATAGAGAAAGAAAATAAATTTGTAAGCAGATCCGAGGTAAGTAACATAAAATAAATAGCCCAATTATGGCGACATTTGGTCCTAGTTTACGAAACCATAAAATATGATAAGCATCGACCAATGAGATACCGACAGAATCCTATTTATTTGTGTTTACGATCGAGTGCGGCCTTGACCCGCGGCCGTGTCGCTTCGGGAAAATAACTACGTGAACAGTTCGAGGAATCAGAGAATAGACTCGTTCGATCGAATTATAGGGTGCGGGAAGTTAATTCGACGGTTTTGTAATCAGAGGCCGTCTCGGTGACGGTGCATCGAACGGGGCCGTGGGGCGATGCGGGCGTACAGCCGTATTGCCGGTCGCCGGTAAACAACGTATTGCTAACTATCGGGAGCCGGCTGCGCGCCTGCACCCGACGCGCAATATCCCTCTAACAAAATAAAGAAATTCCTCGCGACGACAATTGTTCGCCTTCTTTACCCTCTTACCCTTACCCGAGAAATACAAACGCACGCCTCCGAATGACTTTACAAAAATTTGCATGGCGCGAGCTTTTTTTCTCTATATTTTCACGTTCAGAAAAGCAATTTTTGTACGACGCTCACGATACGGAACGCGGGAAATTGCACCCGTTCTTCGGTGAACGGGCCACAGTGCGAATGGAGTCGCACACATTGTGCCGAGCAGAGGCGAGCGATTGCTTTCTGTCTTTATTGCCACTGTTCTATTCTGGACGTGAATATGCTATCATACATCCGTTAGTATAAAATGCGTATCATGCTTCCTTTTTTCAGACTTGTTTACAAAGAACTGTACGTAAATGTTTGGTGGAATTTAAATTGGCAGCTTGACGCTGAGTAAGTAATGCGCACGTACGAGTATGGTTGCGTATATGAGTTTATTCCAAGGTCGAAATAAATATTGAGTACACGAATACATTTGTTTCTTACGAAAGTTTTAATCATGAAAACCGCAAGACGATCCTCGAATGAGACAGTATATTGTGGGTCAAATTAAAATCTTAATCACTTGAACCAAGTTCTTGATTCAGGGAAAGAGTTGCTCTGCAGTCGCGGCACTTGTAGTTATTTCCCGATGTTGTGAAATTCAATTAGCCCGAGACATCCCGCCCGCTGCGTCTCTGTATACTAGCAAATTATCTTCATTACGCCGGAGTATAACAGAGTAATTGTTAATTACTTTAAAGATATAAAGCCGGCTTTTTGTACTCGCTACCGTTTATACAACTAATGAACCAGATATAGTTGAAGAATTAATCAATATTGCTATTTGTTTCCATTTTAGAAGTTTTGTATTACAATATTTGTGGCACTCATATCTAATACTTTTGACCTTGTACTGTGTCTGTATTAGTTTTGTGATACCATTGCGTAATATAAATAATATTGGGCGTGGGAATCTCGACCTAAACCTAAATATCTATTAAGCATGAGATTTATTGCACAAAATATAATATCTGTAAAATTATGATTCACAATTTTAGATTGCACTCTGCAACTTCGTAATCGCTGCGGTTATAGCGAGCTGAAGATCTTTCTCGAGTATTTTTGTACCATGAAATGTCTCCGCCGAACTGATTTAAGAAACCAGGTGGTACATAAATCTACTTTTTCTTAATAATCTGAGTAATATTGGGATCGCTAGCGACGGCAATTTGATTCGACAGTGTTAGTTTGATATATTTTATTTGCTTTGCAACTTATTATGACAAATAGGCTGTTATGCAAACATCGAGGAGATAATAATGCCGCGTCCTACATAATTGTATTAGTGTGAGTTTATATCTCACATTTCTTGTGCGACTGATAACATGATATTAAATATGAGCATTTAGATTTTAAGGTTTGTAAAGTTGTGTCAAGTCATCTCTCAAAAGACGCCATGGGACGTTCGGGTATCGGACGTTCTATAATCTTCTACTAAAATTGTCGTATATTCAAGCATACATGTTATCTTAAAAAAAAGTATATCATTTTGTGTCACGAGGCGCCCAAGAGTGATAAAATTTCTTATTAAATTCATAGCGGCACATTAGACTTGATTTACGAGCCTGCCTGTACGTCGGATGATATTTTAGACGTTCATCGACAAACTGCACTTCTATGCTATTTATTAGTGTTCGTGTGACCAGCTGTTATTAAATAAATAAACAAACATTGGCACAATCACGCCCCTTTAAACCGCAATAGGTTTTTCCTTTGTCACGGGTAGCGGTGAAACAAGATACCACAAACATTACACACCGAAAAATATTTATAAGTTACACAAATGTAGACACTGCCGGGAATAGAACCCAGGCTTGGTTCATCAGACGATGTCACAACCATCGAAATCGAAGAGTCATGGGAAAAGGGAAAAGGGAAAAGTCATGGTTAACAAGTTTATGTATTACATTAAAGTGATCTGAATTAAACTGAAAAGTAATCCATTGATAGAAACAAGAGTAATTTATCGTAAGTACACTACAGTATTTACAGTGTATTTAGCATAATTTATATCATTTATTATAGGTTTTGCTTTCGTTATTATAAATAGTTCTGCAGGACTATCAACTGAATTATTTTCCTTTCAGGGAACAATATATTTTTTTGGATAAAAAGCCCAAGGTAAGTAGTTAGCATACTAAAGCGTAATAAGCGGACAACCTCACTTTCGCAATTTTGGTATTACTTAGAATAATAATTGAACGGAACCAGGCAGACGTTGAAATTTTTGTACACAAAACATCCTTTGTGCTTTAACTTTACTAAAAAGCATTAACTGAACAAATATATTTTTGTGTCAAAGCTGTTCAAGTAAGTGACAATAGCAAGAATTGCCGATATGTTTTATTTGTGACATACTAACATACATACATTTGCTTTATAGTTAGGTACTTATTAGTCGACTATATATTGTACAGTTCGTCTATATAATGTTTAAACGCTCATAATAAGATGACAAGGGAGGATACAAATCATAATAAATTCGGCGAACTTATTAAGTCAGCCGCCAACAAACAATGGACCGAGTTATTGGCGATCTACCCTCGTCTCCCACCCCATACACCCCCTCACATATCCACCCCATAGATAGAACAATTGGAAAAGCCCATGGACAAAAATACTTCAATTAACGGGATAAAGAGTTAGAATTGATGGCGATGAATAGGACGTGTTTCGGTCATATATTCTGACTTGTATACGCTTCATAAACGTTTGATAAAACATTATAGATTTGATAATACAATGACTTTATGTGGTAAGATATATCCAGGCTCGACGAGGTCAGTACCACCATACCTATTTATGTTGTGATGCAAATATTTGTAGCTGTGTGTTAGTTTGAAGGGTTGCCTTAGTCCAGAATGTACTTGGCACTTCGTTCATAAATAGATACGTTATATTTATAAATCTTACAAATAAAAACGAACGTTTGTCTGTCTGATTGTCTGTCTATGAGTCCTTTATAGAATCGTAAACTATGCTTTTGATCATGTGATGATCTTTAACAAAGTGGATGTGTAAAAAAGGTTTCTGAGTTGATATTGGACGGTAGGTGGCGGTGCTGTGGGCATATCGCTTAAAGCTTTTTCGGGCAGGACGACGTCTGCGGAGACAGCTAGCTTGTTAATAACAAATAACAATAATATAACTGTGAAAACCAACGAGTTCTATATGTACTATGAGTTTTGTCAAATTTGTTAGGCGAATGTTAAGCTTAAACTGTAACTTCACCTGCGTATAAACAAAACATGTAGGTAAGCTAAAGCTTGTATGCGTTCTATAGCACCGGGCGCTATACTGGACCGGGTATTTCCATTGTATTACACAACATTACCTACTCGAACAATAATAGATGCGGTTACAATGATACGGTTCCCACTCGGACTTAATACAATAGAAGTTCTCTGCTGGAAAATCATTTATTTACGCAATTTGCTGAATTACCTTACCGGTATTTTTACAAAAATATGCATCAAAACCTAATTCAAGGTCAGTATGAATTATTTATAAATTAAGATTTTAATCACAAAAGGAGACGGTCTACTTTTGGGTGCACTCATTACAGTGTTAAGTTATATTGCAACAAAATTCTTATTTTTTGGCAAATCCAAAACATGAAAACAACATTGATTTTATAGTATTAAAACGAAGATATTGCTATTTTTCATTTTGAAACTTTACACTGAAGTTAGTTACACGTAATGTTAGTAGTATCAAATGCGTAGTTTACGATTCTATAAAGGACCCACAGATAGAGAAACGTTCAATTTTATTTAT
>DWJH01000105.1:0-14505 GCA_018248735.1 Tagiades litigiosa | reverse complement strand
AGATGAATTATTTAAGATTACAAATGATACAAAAAGATCATGGGACCAATTGTTTTTTAAAATCTCAAACGAGACTCATGTTGAAACTTTGAAAACTACTATAAGGTCTTTGTCATCGCGGAGTTCCGCTCTTGTGGTAATCAGGGTGAAACCATTTGATACATAATCTAAAACTAGTGTTCAGATCAGTTTAAAACTTTAAACACGATATAAAACCTTTTTTGCTTATAAACGGTACTTATTTTTATGAAGCATCACACCTGTGTGCTGCAGGTTACAGTCTTAACAAGTTTTTTCCTTTAAATGGTAAATGGCAAATTTTCACCCAAAGAAACGTAAACAAAAAAAATTTTTTTGGTTTTATTTTGAAAACTGTCAAAAAATTCGATTTTATTGCAAAATTTTTTTCCGATTTATTAAAAACGATTTTATAAAATTTTAAATTGTGAAAATCAAAGACTTTTGTCAGAACAAAATTTATTTTTTTTCTAGAATTTGCAAAATTTCCTTTTTTGATTTTTATTATTTTTTCATAAATTTAATTTTTCTTGATTTGGAAAATGGTTTTTTTATTCGTTTTTATGCTTTTATTCTTCCATTTTTATGCATTTTAAATAAATTTTATGCATTTAACCTATCAATTGACCTGTCAAAATATTAAAAATAAGAAGTTTAGCTTTTTTTAAAGTAAATTTGAAACTGTTTTCTCATCAAAATTTCAAAAATTATTTTCTTAAATCACGATGGATCAATTAGTGATCAAAAAAGTGAAACAAAATAGATTTATACAGGATTTTGAAAATAAACAGATGGGTTTATTTAGCTACTTCGAAAATACTACAAAGTTAGATCTCAGAATGTTTGATAAGAAGGTTAGAGTGTTGGTAAGAGACTTAGTATTAGATCAGAACAAAAAATATGAAATAAAAGACAAAAAGAAGTACATATTAGGATTAGAGCAGATAAGGAAGAGTATAAATAAGAAATAAATGGTAATTGTGATAATTAAATAAATTTTTAGGTTTCCTTAAGCAAAATTATAATGTCTAAATTTTGGTAATTGACTCTCTTTGGATTGCAAAAGAACACGCCTTTACTTTTGAATTTTTGATTTGTTTCAGAAATTAAAACATCAATAATATTGGTTGTGTCTTGGTTTATAAGGTATAAGATTATACTAAGGTTTCTTATGATACTCCATAATGTTATCTTGTCTCTTAAAGCTTCATTAATCTTAAAAATTGTATCTTCCCATTCTTTCTTAGTAAGTTTTGTTTCTAAAGCGAGTGGTTGTGAATCTAAAAATTGAATATCGGATGTTCGCGGATCTCTCATGATTGAAATTCTTTTGTAGCTCATAAAAAAATATGAAATTAAGGATTTTAAAGATGTTTGGTCCAATTAAAAACCAAGATCCAAATGATTTTAGAAAGTCCAATGAAATACCTCTAAGTTATAAAAAAACTTATAAAAAAACGTTTTTTTTGGTGATAAAGAATTTAAATGTCATTGGTTCACCTGGTTTGTTGTCTTTAAATTAACTAAAATTTCTAAAAAGCAGCTTTAGTGTGTTTGACGTGAAGATTGTGTCTAGTTCGCTCTTAAGTTATACAAAAAAAATATTTGCGAATAATTTCAGCTAAATACAATGAATGTTATGTGAATATTTTTGACATTTTTTTAGTAATAAACAAAAATGATTATGATATGTTTAAATTACAATTTCTTTTCATTTTAGTCTCTTTTAAACATTAAAGAAAACTAAAACCACTTAAACATAATTTTTTTATCTATAAAAATAACAAAAATATTATAGACTAGCTAAAATAAATAGATTTAAACTCATTTTATTTAATTGCTCGTTTAAGGGTCTAAATTGCTTAACCTTGAAGATATTAAAAATTAATGAGGATTTTTAAATTTAAATCAAAAAAAAATTAACTGTTAAAATTTTTTAAATACTTACTGTTGTCTTTCATAACAAGTTTTGTTTATGATAAAAAATTAGAAATTTGTTACACCAAAACGCCACTAATTCGCTTCTGAAAAAGACGATGCAAAGTAAAACACGAATTTGGTGTATTAATCGGACAAAGTATGAAATTTGAACCTGTATTTAAGTATAGAAAGGTTGTATATCAAAATATGACACGTATTAAAAGCATATTACAAAAAAAATATCGTAAACACGTTGATGTATGCAATCTAGTTTAGTTTACAAATAAATTGCAATGAAAAATTTTATTATTGTTTAGATTCAAACAAAACGATTCATCGTATGTAGTAAAATTTATTTTTTAACGTATGCAGATATTAAATGTTTTGCAAATTTATTATTTTATTCGAACATGATTTAAATAAAAATTCAAAATTTAGCAGATAATTGTCTCAAATTTTAAAAATTACTTTAAAGTATTTTTTTAAATTCTATAAGACTTAAACTTATTTCGGGTGTGATTAAAACAAAAAAAAAGACAAGTATGTTATTAGAATCATAAAACACACGGCCTTAAAGCTATTCAATAAAACCAAGAAAAAATTTATCTAGATTTATATTAAAAAATAAAGGGTGACAGCTGTCAATTTGATAACTTGTAGTTAATTTTGTTATTTGACCAGTAAAATTAAGCACTATTAAAACAGTATTTATGATTTTTAAAAACGATGACGCAACAAGAAACACAGGCCTTGCAAAACGAGTTGTGCTATTAGACAATGTACACGCAACTGTAAGACTGCGCAAAGTGGGGTTTTATGTATCTATTTTAACGTCTAAAATAATTAATGAATATATCAATAAAAATGTAATTTTATCAACAAATGGAGGAAACCACAATCAAATTTAATGTTAGTGAATATAAAATGAATACGACTTGTGTCTGAGTGTGATATTTAAATCTGTTAAGTTAAATAAAATTTATTATGTTAAGGGCGTCTTAACCTTATTATATGCAGGATGTGGAATGCACGCGGAGGCCATAAGAGCTAGACAGCCCTTTGAATAAACTGCGAATTATAAAAATTGGTTCTTTTTAAGCTTACTTATAGATGTATATCTGGAATAAAAATATTTTTACCAATCAAAAACCTTGATCATTTGAGAAAAAAAATTATTTTTAAATAAAGCTTAAACTTCTATAGAAACTAGAAAAAGAATTTATATAGCAGTTGTTTGATTTTTTTAACAAGATGATTGTAAGTGGAGAAGTTTGAAGTGGTAAACCATGACTTTTTATAATTGAAATTAGATTGCTTTGACATCAATGATCATCGTCTGAGATTTTTATATTTAAAACGTTTCAAAACATCAGTTTTATCTTATTGTAAAAATGTCTCACCTTTTTGCATAGGGGAATAACGCCACGATTATCAAAGTTTACTATTCGAAACTATTAAACGAGCATGATGTAACATACCTTTTTTTTAAATTGAATTAAAAAAACTATCATTCACTTTGCACAAAATATGAATAATAACAATCTTATTATCATAGAAATACAGATGATCATATAATAATACTATTAATTATGATTGTGTTCTTCTTTTTTATCTACAGATTGCAAGAGTCAAATTTGAGAACATTTAGCTTTTGGAGGGCAATTATCAATTGTGATTGATTTAGCGTGTTTAAATTTATATATTTCAGAAGATAACCACCTAACTTTTTTAAGAGAAGATTGCGGTAAGTGTTTAGTTTGACAGAAATCTGTCACGTTACTCATAACTTTTCATCAATTTTTTTATCTTTAATGTTATCAGTGTGATTATTTGTTAAACATCAGAATTTTGTAATGTAAACTTGTATCTGCTTTTAGATGATTTATATAATTTTTTGATGAAATTAATGTAACAAATAAATGTTTTTTGTTTGTAAAATATTACTAGTTATTTTAAGATTAATGTTGTTCGAATAACTTTTTGCTGATCAATAAAAAAATCGAACATTCTTAATTTGATTTTCCCTTTCAAATTAATTTTTTCCATTTTTAAATTAAAAATATCAGTGAATAAAAATTATTTTTTAGAAGACCCCCATGAAATCTTTTTTTATTCTTATCTTTATTTTGGATTTACTTTGTGCTCAAAATCCTGTTAAAATTCAAAATACACTGGTTCTTGAAAATAATTTTTGGGAAAATAATGAAATTTCAAATGAAAATAACAATAGGTTTTTAAGTTCTGTACAGTTAACAGTATGGAATCATGAACAGGAGCATATCACTGTATCATTTTCTGCAGAAACATCTCATTTCAATTCTAAAGAAAAAAAGTTTTATCACCGGATGAATTCTGATATAACAAATATTATTTTACCGTATCTCAAAGTCAAAAAAGAAGTTGTTTTGAAATTTGATTATTTTTTAAATCATTCAAAATCCAAAAACGAACCTTCTACGAGTTTTTATGAACTAGGATTAGCTAAATTTTACGACTATAAAATTTTAACAAGTGATCAAAATGGAAATATTTTATTTGAAGACGACAAAATTTCTATTCATAAGTCTCATATTCAGCTAAATATATTAGAACTAATTAAATGGAAAAAAAGAATCTTAGAAATTTATGATGCTGTTATAGATGATCAATTTTCAGATCAAACGTCGAAATTCTCACTTCTCTATTTTGAGTCTCTTTCTTCGTGTTTTGAACACTTTAAAAAATTTGTAGATTTTCAAAATTGGCGCAAAAATGAGAAAAAAGATTCTAACGTGTTCGAAAAAAATTTTAATGAAAACAATGTACACATTTTAAATTTTTCGGAACTCATAAAAAATCTTTATGAAATGTTTAATCTTGACTATGATAAGGTTGATGAGGAAGATTTCGAATATTTTCATATTATAGCAAGGCGTTTATTTAACAAATTCTTATACAAACTTACGAAATTATTAAATTCAAGAAATGTTTTGCTTCCAGTTGGCGGTATTTTTACTGAACAATTTTATTTAGATCAGATCTATGGACAAATGAAAATATTAATTGGAGTTTTGTTCAGTGAAATTCGTCCATATTTTTTCAGTTTTCCTATAAGTATTTATGATAAATATGTAGAAGAATTTAAAAGTTATTTAGAAAATCTAAGTAAGTTTGTTAAATGCAATGTTTGGGAATGTCTAAATTTAGAGAAATATGTTGCCGATTTGTTTAACAAAAAGACCTTAGAGGTTGAGGATTATGCAAATGCAGATAAGGTTTTTTGCGATTTTCATAATATGATTCTTTATATTTTAATTAAAAAAGAAGTCTTTTACGGTGGGTTTTCACAAGCAATTTTCTCTGATACAACACTTATTGATAAATTAAAATGCAAATTATCTAAAGCCTACGAAATTGAAACTGAAAATCCTAATTTATTTGGAGAAATTAAAGCTTATAATCCTGAGGGAATTGAAATTAAATTGGATAAAGATGTTGATTTATTTTACGAACCTTTAACTGGAAACAAAAAAGTATTAATTTTAATTGAAACAATCCAAAGTAAAAATATAAAAACAATTGAGATTTTTTCGACCGATAAAAAGTTGTTGAAAACATTTATTTTTCAAGACAATTCTACAAATAAAAAATCGTGGTGGGATCATCTAACGTCGTTTGAAAATTTATTATTTAAAAGCTAAAAAATAAACATTTTATCGAAATTTTTTAAAAATTTAATTAAATTGTTCTCGAACGTCAGACTTTTAAGTAGAAATTTAATGTTTTAATGCTCTTAATTTTCCAAATTTCTAGTATTGAGAGTTTATGAGATACTATATAACCTCAAAAATGTAGATATACATATAAAAAAAAACTTTGATCGACGAATAAATACTAAATATGGTTCGTTTTAATTAAATCTTTCACAAAGCAATGCTTTGGTAATGCTGCACATCAATCTTAAACATTTTCCAACCTAAATTTTATACAGTGATGTTAAAATTTATCAGAAATATATATTTTGTTTATATATTAATTCACGCCTATGTTCTTGGGTTTTATTATTTTGTAAAAAAAAATTTTTTGCTTTTTAATTATCACTGAATAAAGTTTTTTTGAACAGCTATAGCTAATTTAAAGTATTTTAAATTATATAGGTTAGCACATTTAATGTGTTCATA
Source organism: Tagiades litigiosa (assembly GCA_018248735.1). NCBI lineage: Eukaryota > Metazoa > Arthropoda > Insecta > Lepidoptera > Hesperiidae > Tagiades > Tagiades litigiosa. The sequence continues at coordinate 8,407 of DWJH01000105.1, read as the reverse complement.
TTATTTGTTAAAAAAGTAATTGTAAGACAAAATTTACTTTAGCTGTGAAAGAGTCGTAGTATTAAAAATGCCTAATAAATAAAAGAATATCTAAACGAGTTTACTTTAAAATTTTTACAAATTAACTAAAAAAAACCTATTTTTGATTTTTTAATTTTATAAATGGCAATCATTATTTTCAAATTTAACAACATACCTTGTAAAACAAAAGTTTTTAAGAGTTTGTCTTTCGTGAAATACAACCTCTAAATGTTTTATTAATTGTACATCACGAACTGTGCAAGTTAGCTGATGTAAAAAATCAAATAAGACGTCACATCAATTACAAAACACTAGAAAAAAGTATTAAGCTACGATTTTAATTGCGGGTTTTGTTTTTAAGATCTTTTGCAATTAATTTATTGATTTATATTAAAACGAAATTTCCAACAACTTTCAAAATTAAGAGTATGTTTTCGTTTTCGACATTTGTATTTAAAACATTTGTTTTTAATTATTAGCGATCAGTTTAATCATTAAAAGTTCATTAAATATCTAATTTAAATGGCCCAGATTTATGAATTTTGTAAAAATGCTAATGTCGTATCTTTTATTCATCCTTTCAATTAGATGTTACAATTTTAGACGCTCAGCTTGGTTGATTTGCATATCTATACATAATATTGATGCTGTTACTACTTTTAATGTAAACCGCATTAAAAAAACAGCCAGAACAGAAGTGTACAATGGAATTACGAACTCTAAACCTTTTGTTTTTAAATCATTAGAAGAGTTTAACAAAACAGTCGATATTATTTTAATTTTTTCTGCTTTATACTTCGTTTCTGCTTTGGCCTGTTTTATTATCAATTTGATGTTTTTCAAATATTCGGTTTTGTTTATTTCGGTAATTTTAATTGCTTTTTATATTCTCTCATGTATCTACTTAATAATTTCGCATACTATTGCATTAAGCTAATACTTTTTATATAATTTAAATTTATAAAAACTAATAAAAAGTTTTTTGATTATTGTTTGTTGACAAACGTTTTACTATACTTAGATGATCTTTCATCTATTATATTTACGAATAGTGTTTAAAATTTGAAGCGATTTTTGCCTTGAAACATGGAACTTGATCTTTTAGGTTAACACATAATAAAAATTTGTTAGAACAAGCGTTAAGTGTGATGTAAATTGCTGAAAATGTCAAAAACAGTACTGATAAATTTTAAAAAAAAAAAACATTTACGTTTTAATTTTTTTGTGAATTTAAAAGAAAATGCTCTTTGCGCTTGACTACAAACAAGGAACCAACGAGTTTTTTGTATTAATTATAAACGTGTTCAAGTCAAACGTGTTAATTTTAAAATTATCAAAATTTTCAATTCAAAACATAACGTAAAAAAAAATTATGACTTTTAATTTAAACTTTATCATTTATTTTTAACATTATTATAGGTGTTTGAGGCATCAGCAAAGTTTTTATCACACATGTACTAATCCTCGGTAGTTTTTAAAACTAAAATGTCTTGTAATATCTAAAATAAAGTTCGTACCGTACAATATATAATCATTTCTAATAGCTCTAGCTAATGTGTTGTTTATTGGTTGTGTTAAGATAAATACTGTCATATTAAATTCTATTAAAAATTAAAACTAGAAAAAAAATTGGTTACTAATTATAATTGTTCATTCCTTAATTTTTTTTAACGTACTTCTAGAATCTTTAATTAATTTATGGTTTTAATCATTTTATTAAACGGTCAAAGTAGTGTCTTCATACGAGGTATTTTGACAATAAAAGATAAGCTTTTTGACTTTTCCCCGTCTAAAATTATCTTTCTAGCTAAGGTCATTTTATTTCTTTGCATATGTTTGTAAGGTCTTTAGAATTTTCTACTTTGCAAATTACCTCTCTAGCTAAAAAAATTTTATATCGTTGCATGGTTTAAAAAGCTCGCAATTTTAAAATCTCGAAAGTAAGGCGCGCCTCTACAAAACTTGAACTCCACAATACTTAAACATTGCTTATTTTTAAAGTTTACTACGTCTAGGGTTGTATTTAAATTATTTTTGTATAGATATTTGAAAAAAAAATCAATTTTTTTTATTTATTCGATAGCAATATAGAAAACCTCTAAAAATAAATTTAAATAACAATCTTAAGCTATTTTAAAAAACTTGTTTACCATAATTTTTTTTTCAATTTTTAAATCATTCGATGATATTTGGATCATTTTAGCATTTATGCTTTTCAAAAAATCCGATGTGAAGTAAAATCTAAAAGAATCAACGATAAAATAATGTACTTCTTGAACCAGAATATGATCTTTGTCATTTTCATCGGAAACCTTTATCAATACGTGTTCGGCTTGTTCCTCAAGTTCAATTTCAATTCCATCAATGATCTTAAAATTATAGTCGTCAAAAAAAATTGGCGGATAATAACAAGATGGAATATGAGGTGATGTAAATGAAGAATCTAAACTAGAAATAAATACAAGCATATTATAGTAATCGCATACAATCTTTTCAGCAACAATGTAATCTTCCGATGTTTTAATTTCTTTTCCAAGTAATTTAGAAAAATGTTTAACGTGAACAGCCTCACATAAATCATCAATTACATTTTTTTGCAGTGATTCTAAATTACATTGAAATTTTAGATATATGTTTCTAAGAATATTTATATCTTCAACTTGAGATTTATTTCGATTTTGATCGATCAATTCATGTATGTGATTAAAGAACGTTTCAAGATAAAAATTAATATCATAATTACCTCCTATTGCAAATAAGAAATTGCCCGACAAAATTTCGTTTTGTAGATGATCACAAAACTTATTAAATAATAGATTTAGAGATTGGTTAGGACCATTTACATCTGACATACGGTTCCTTCTCCTAAATAAATTAACAAAATTCGAAAAAAACGTTATAAATCTGTTTTTGCTTTGATCACTGTTGATATTTTTATAATTTTTAACAAATTTTTTGTTTAGAATATCGATAAATTGAGATGTTTTTAATGTGGTTGAACTATTAATCACCTTTCCAGAATTTTTCTTGAAAGGCAAATTAAATGATTTTTTTTCGTCCAATTTAAGATAATTAATATTGCTAACGAAACTTTTAAAACTTTTTACACATTCTTCATAATCTTTAAAGTAATAAAGACTAAATTTTTTATCATCTTCCAAATTTTTAAAAATTTCATCAGAATCTTCTTTTTTGAGAAATTCATTTAATTTTAATATTTTCATGCTCACAAATCTTCTAAATCTATCTTTAATATGCAACATACAAGTTTTTATCACATCGCGCTTCAGATATTTAACATTACAATCTTCGGATGACTTTTCTAGGTATTTATAGGCCTCATAAAATTGTTTTTTCCCTTTATATTCGCTAAAATGATGCTGGTCTGTTATTTGATCATCAGTAAATAAAAATAGAAATTTCATAAAATTTTTTCCGTGATTGATCGATTCTTCAGAGAAGGTTGTTTCTTTTGACAATCGAGAATTTAGTATGATATATCTTTTTTCAGTGATTCCTAATGAGAAACAGTCTCTTTGGTAAAAATCGAACCCAATATCAACAAAACTTTCACCCTTAAAAACTATTGTTAATTTATACAAATGCCCCTTTTTGTTTATTTCGGCTTGCTCTTTATTGTCAGACCAAAGGTCATTTTCTAAAAGCGTTATTTTTCTTATATTAATGAAACATTTGCCTGTTTTTATATTTGATAAATAAAATACTATCACGTAAAAGTAATTCATGGGGTTACAGAAAAAATCAAAAAAAAATTCTAAATCAAGATCATTTAATTTATCTGGCCAAATAAAACGGAGTAATCTTTTTACAAATAACGTCTTTGAATACAATTGTACAGAATACTCAAAAAATTGTGGAATTTAACAACTATTGAACCAGAATTATGCCTGAATCTTCATCTAACAAATGTTTTAACCATTTGTTAAATGCTTTGTAAAATAAATTTTGATCAGATTAAAAATCTATCATCTTGATTGTAAATATTCAAATAAAAAAATTTAGTAGAAAATGCATCAGAGACAATATGCTTTTGAAATGCACATTAGATTTTAATGCTTTTCTTTTTACATTTTTAAATTTATCATGTTTTTGATTTAAGAAATCAAATGTCGATTGTAAATCATAAAAACTAATTTAAAAAAACGTTTTTTATCTTAGATATTTCATACAATTTCTACAAATAAAATTATTTACAGATACAACAAAAAGTAATTAATATGCTTTTGAAATTTAACGGAAAAATTTGATAAGGCAATTTTATTGCATATAGTAATCTTCAGGCTTAAATCTATAAATAATTTCGTTTTTTGATGAAATTACTTCGATTTCGTATATATCTTTGCTATGAATGGTCTCAAAAGAGATAAATAAACTATACAATTTAAAACTATAGAAATAATCGCCCGGTTGTTCCAAAAAAACCTCATGTCCTTTCTTATCGTACGCCTTTATTTTACCCAAAATAATTGAATGAGCGAACTTGACACAAATTCCTTCGATGATCCTACACTTGTAATTATCAATATAAATAGGTTTAACATACAGTTGATCATTTTTAAAACATCGAATATTAAAAAATTTGCTTAAATATCTAAGCATATTATAATAATCACAAACAATTTTCTCAATTTCGACATAATCTTTCAACGTATCAATGTCTTTTTTTAAGCAATTTGAAAAAAAACGCATAACATAATTACGATCGATAACATCTGCCAAAGTTATTTCTTCTTGTTTTTCAATTACATTTTTTATTAAATCAATTTGAAAATTTTGATAGCAAAATTCACAAAGATAATTGCTGCTACAGGTTTCTTGAAATTTGATGATGTTCTCCATAATTATAATGTCTAATTTATCAATATAATATTCATTCGTATATTGACCTCCTAAAGGTAAAATAATCTTATCGTTAAGTAATTCATTCTCAATAATTTTACAAGCAGCCAAAAAATCATCTTTCAAAAATTGTTTTATTACTTTATCCCTATCAATTTCTTTTAAATCCTTTTCAAAATTTTGTTTTAGACATTTTATGAAGTTGGATATTTTGTCCAAATTTAATTTGTTGTACAAATTTTCAAAAGATTCAAAAGTAATTTCAACACTTAAATCTTCAAATAAAATCCAATAACGTACAAAGTTAAGAAAAATTTTTAGATTATTAAAACAATCAGAATAGTTATTAAAATGATAAAGTTCAAAATCCATATTTTCTGTAAATGTTTTAAAATCTATATTTTCGATACGCGAATAAAGATTAGGTAAATTGCTAACAATTAACTTATTAAATTGATCATGAACATTGTGCATACGTGTCATGCTATTTTCATCATCGTTATTAAATTCTAAGGTTCTATTTCGAGTTTGTTTCAAAACTTTAAAATTTTTGTACCTTTTAATCTTGCTTGTATCTATTCCTAAACTATTGACCTCGTCAAACGATCTATCAGTGTAATAAAATTCAAATTTTACATACTGTTTATCGTCTTTAAATGAAATTAAAGGATACAAATTATTAATAACAGTGTTATTCTGAACAATTGTATAAATTAACTTATTATCATGTTCGTGAGAAAATAACTCACCAAAGTAATCAAAAAAAAAATAATCATGTTCTTTAGTATCAGAAACCATTTTTACGCCGTATAAGTATCCTTTATCAAATTCGTATTTTTTTTCATATGCCTCCCAAAAGTTGTGTTCAATTAGAGCAACAGGATCAATGTGAAGATATTCGTGAGTACTAAAAATGTTACACATATAAACCATTAAAAACAAAAATAAGTTCATGGGGGATTGGTAATAAGATGTTTTGATAAATCATTAATATGACATTTTTAGTTTATAAAATAAAAATAAAAAAACATTATAAAATATCTTAATAATCAATTGTTTTGTTGTTATAACAGAATTCATTTCAGTAAATTGTAATTTTCCTTTTTAGAAATCCTGGTGATTTTTGAGAAATATTTAGAAAATATTTTAAAATAAATACAATTATAAAAAAAATACTAAAATTTAATTCATTTTCATATGCACTTTTGTCTCGACGTTGGTGACTTACGAATTTTATTATCTATGGCTTAAAAATGATATATGGCGCTCTTAACTGGAGAATCATAAAATATTTTCTGTTTGTGAAATATTTCTGAAGCAATAAAGCAATAATTCACTACAGGGCTACGGAGAAGATGGCGAGGCTTTATTTGCCGCCATAAACGGTGTGTTTATGGTGTACTTTTTGCTGGTTGCCCGTGAAGTCTGCGTACGCACTTGGACATAAACCTTGCCATTATCATTATTGCGATTAAACTCGCCCTTTGCCTAGTCTAGGTAAGACCCGTGCATATTGCTATATTGACAGATAAAAGTTTTTTTAATCAATAAGTTTACAGCCTTGGAGTAACTTCTTTTCGGTATTTTAATTTTAGTCGCCAGGAGCTGTTGATAACGGAATATATCGAATATGGTAAAATTAGACTTACTGACTTGAATTGAATTAATTTGAAAATAATATATAAAATGTAAATGTAATATAACACATGTAATGTTATAATAACACATGCAAAATATTTGATTGAAATACAGCAACTTAATGACCACTACCGCCTATTACAATCGAATTTTGTCAAATCTATAGCAGGACCGTTATCCTTTGTAAGACAGGTCACAGCAAACATTGTTATTGTATCACATGGAGGTATGAAAGCACATTCAACTAGTATTTATATATATTACAGATATAGGTCTGTTCGTTATCATCAACCATCACCGAGGGCGTGAAACTGGCGTCGGCGTTTCACACGACTGTGGAGGTATGAAACTTTGGAGTGTCGACGGGGGGCTCCATTAGTCAGCGTGATTAGTTCCCGAGTTAATGTTTCAATGAGATGACTAATCGTCGGCAACAGTGACAAATGCGAGTGCGCGCGCGCACCTGCCCCCGCCCCGCATCCATCGCTCAGCTAGGTGTTATGTGCAACAGATGAAGAGATTTATATTTATTAGGCTAGTGTGGCCAGGTTTTTGGAGCCAGAACTCTCAATTTTTTTTATTGAAATTGTAAAATAAATTAATGCGAGAAAAGGCTCACTATAACAGTTCCTTCTATCGTCCAGATTTTACGGACATATACGTTGCGCAAACGTGACAAAAACGCCGCGACAACGAGGATAACGCGTTAATAAGGAAATAAATAAACATTTTAAGTGAAACTGTAGCGGGAAGAGGTTAAATGCAGACACAATTGTTGAAAATCGACGTGACGTGGCTGTCTTGGTGACGCAGCGTCTGGATTGTGTTGTCGAGATTTCAGTTCTGCGCATTACCTACATACATCGGACTTCTACGCTGGCGAAACGCTAGTAAGATACTGTAAGTTAATTCTTTATTTAGTTTATTGAATTACGATATTTGGATTGTTATTATTACACATTTTGAGCGTCCGTAACAGCTTTTATATGCATTTTTAAAGTATTTTAAAAGACATGGACGTAAACTTAATAATCAAAAGTAAAAAAACATTTTGTTTTGTAATATTAATACCACTTCATATAAACAAACAGAATGGATATTTTATGTTATAGCTGTCAAGCATGATAACAGAAGTGCAAACTGATCTAAAAAATTAAACAACGTTTAATAGCACTTAGCGTTCCTTCTCGATTACAATTGCTTCTGAAAATCGAATCCATTACTTACAGTACTGATTTTTTGCAAAGGTAAAGCGAGAGAAGCGCGTATTGCGAACTGTCATGGCCTCCTTACGACCTCCGTCAGCTCAGCATAGAAAGCGACGTTTACGGACGTTTTAATGGAATAGTATGGTCACCTTGATTGTTGATAAATGACTCGAGTTACGAGTTCGGAATCAGGGGTTAAAGCAGCCGCGATCTCTTATCGGGATCTCTTTCATATCCTCGCCTTGCGGTGTCGATACTCAAATCTTATTTTTACATCGACTTATATTCTACTATTTACTAGAGGGGACAGCTCAACAGAACTGTTTGTAACACGACTATACAGTACAGGAACAGTTTATCCCGCCGCAACTTAGAGCAATTAAAAGAAATTTCACTTTTAAAAATATTTAAAATTTTGTTTATTGTAAACAGAAATAAATAAAACCGAAAAAAATCGAATTCAATAATTATATGTCGAAAATAGAGTGTGGGTTATGGTCACTACTATTTTTAGAATTCCAAATCAGGGTACTTTAGGTCACTGTTACTCAAATAGGAAAAAAAATCTAAATCTCGGAAGTACTACGTCTAACACTCTTAACAAATAGTCCTCTTCATATGTCGCCTCCAGTAAGTACATTATTATTCACTGATTTTAACATGAAATAAGGCACCGATCT
>DWJH01000104.1:0-14563 GCA_018248735.1 Tagiades litigiosa | reverse complement strand
ACGCACCCAAATATCACTCCACTTGTACCGGGGTCCACCACTGTGTATTATATTTCTCACTAGATGTATCTATACTATTGCGTCCGACGATTCAAAATCACCAACGACAAATCAGATAGCATATTTCCTCGATGGTAACAGTTGGCTAAAATAAATAATTAGGTACTTCATCAGAGACGTATCCAAAATTCCTGCCTGCTACACGCCGGCAAAAATTTCACCCTCTGCGTGTTCCCCCTGTATTTCACACTAGATGTATTTTTACTCTTGCGTCCGTTCTTACATACTCACCAACGACAAATGTGATATCATACTTGCTACAATAAATATTTACTTCGTCAGAGACATATGCACAACATATTACTGCGATATCGTGCTACATTTAATTGTTAGTGTCAAGAACAGTACTAACAAAATTAAAATGTAGCCGAACAAAAGCAATAACATTGAAGTTTTAAACAGTTAAAAATATATAATAATAGCGATCTAATCATTTAATGAAATGCATTGTATATAATGAACATCGGCGTTAGTATGTGAAATGTGAAAAAAAGTTTTAATGTAAATATTTTTTGTAAGGGCATTATTAATGTGATGGTAGTGAAAAACATAGAATAGAGTAAATACGACATGAAATCATAAAATTTTGTTTATCATTTTTACTACATAATAAAACTTTAATTTGTTTTTTTTCGTCGTTTGCAATTAAATAGACATTAAGCTATAATTGGATATAGGTTATTTTATTTTTAAAAACCTCTAGCGCCATTAAAACAATTATCATTAACAGTTTGTCTTTTAATCTGCATTCATAATATCTCTAAATTTGCATATCAAACGGCAATTTGTAATAATGTAAATTTAATAAAAAGCAAATAAAAACGGCGGATACTCGGGTGACATCGCCTAGCATGATCTATTGCTGTTTGATTTGAACATCCAAAACAATAGGTGCTTACACAAATTCAATACAGTTAAAACAATAGGAATAATAAACAACTATTATACGTTCATTCATTAATATATTTTGAATACTGAGATGCAAAATAAACCGTCGAGTATGATCTAAACATCAATGAACCGTTAAGAGCAATGTTTCAGATAATCGTTTTCATGAATTCACGGCCACGAGGAAATCCATGAAAAAGGCAAAGATAATTATCTCCTAACCTCGATCTAACTAGAAGTACGTTTTAAAAATATCCATCAACAAACGATGTCTTGTTACTTAAAATGACTATAATTTGCGACGACTTTAAACGGCGATGACGATAATCATTTGGTTCTGTTAATGTAAATTACTCTTGGCCGGTTGCTTGTATGGAAAGAATGTTTGTTTAGTTGTCACAACATACTCGTACAAAAAACTTAGCGCGCCGTCTCAGTGGCGATACATCAAAGGCACTGTTTATACAAAATCTATTTTTGTCGATGCTTATAGGTTCATAAGGCAGCGATCGATACTGTTTTAGCAAGTAACCAAATAAAAGTTTATAACGTATTTTTAAGTACATACTATCGATGGAAAAAGTTATCACGATATACCAACTTACAATATTGGCCTTCCAATTTTTTTTACTAAGGATCTACTTTTACATGATATAAAATGAAAACAATATAAAACAAAAACAATGAAACGATAATAAAAATATCATAATCAAAATAATACGTCCGAAACGAGTAATAATTCAATGTGATTTGTAAAGTAGACTTTGACTGGGTGTTTATGGAATGTTTTCATTCGTTGTTATTGTAGAAATATGAAAATAGCATCGAAATGCTTATAAATTTTTTGCCAAAATAAATTGAACATTTCTAAAAGCGATCGCGGTCCGTAAGACAGACTGAAGTAAGACACATCGTGGTGGGCGACCGCTGGTTTTAATGTTAACTACTGCGGCAAGTGTTGAAGTGGTCGGGAGAGCGTTTTAAGGTCGGCTCGCACGTGATTCAGCATCCAACGTCACACAACCTTGCCTTGCTCGTGTTCGTGTCGATTTGACATACATTACTTGGTTAAATAAATTAATAAGGGAATCTTTGGTTTTCGTTTATACCGGTAGCATAATATGAAATTTAACCGAGCAATTAAACGCAATAAAATCATAAATTAATGTAAATTTTAACAAGCTCTCTTACAATTCAACCTATTATAAAAGGTATGTCATGACTAATACAAATAATTTATTGTACTAACTACGATAAACTGAAGTTAATTCCTAATACGATAACGTAGTTACGTCTTGCACAATGTCATATCGACATACCAATTATGTGTATATAAATATAAATTATTATTAAAAATACTTTTTTTGTCCTACCGAGCAAACGTTTCTTGGTATTTCTAGTTAAGAACAAAATACAAAGTTACAAAATGGTTAAAAAAATATTTGTTTCTTTACGTAGGTAGGTGGAACGTGGCGTCAATATCTTTAAATAATAATATTAGTGTTGTTATAGATAGGATAATAACTAGGCAATTAGGACGACACTAAGAAGTTTAATACAATGATGATAAGATAACGAGAGATTGTAATCGGCAAAATTCAGTCTTACAATGTAGGTCTGCAATCCGCAATCATTTCTGAGTAGATACTTAAACTACCGTAGTGGATTCGCGAGCAAGTTGGATAAGTATTACTCTGTAGATTGTACAAATTTTTTCTCCATTGAACCATATATAATGTTAAAGAAACTAAATAATAAGAAAATAAATACATTAAGAATGTGAATTAAGAAACAGAATTGAAAGTGAAGAGTAATTTGTTTAAGCTATAAGTTAATAATTTTAAAATGGTGTTTAAACATTGCTGTTACGTAAATTTATAAGAAAATATACATTATTATAATAAAAAATAGATCCATAAATTCGTGATGTACATACTTTCAAGTTTAATACGACGGCGAACAATTGACTAGAAGTCTTGATAATTTAAAATTATTAAGGACAAACTATCTACTTATTTGCACTAAACAGAAGCGTCCTATTAACTTTTTTACTAAGCGAGTAATAAATTAACAACAAGCAAAGCTCATTTCATTGCAAACAAACGGAACTCACTACCTGAATTACACGTACGGGCTATGTTTTGTCTCAAAATCGAGCGATTTCTTTAGTAACGGTCCTAGCGTTTGAGGCCAATGGCAATAAACTTTCACGATAAAATGCAGGTGTTTGCACCGGATGAGCACGCGAATATTTTCGGCTCGTATGGTGTTCAGGGCATCTCAATTCTGTGGCAATAATGAATAAAGGCTTAAGTGGAAAAAAAAAAAAACTTTGAAGGAAGCGTAAAAAACTATCCGCGCGCTTGATTTTTATGTTTGAATGAGCCTGTCGTTTCACTTCCTAACTTTTTATATTTGACGATAGGAAAAATCTGATTTTACCAAATAAAGGAGTTTCTCTATATATATTTCGTTTTATCGTCCAAATATATTGCACCGCAATTCCGACGAGCAAGATAATGCCTGTTAATATTTCAAATCCAAATATAAATAGGCCAAATAAATCGGTAAATGTATGTTAGTTATGTTGTTGAATTTGTACAAGCTACAAGTAGGTACAGAAAACGCTGGTTCTTAGGTTTCAAGGTGTATGCGGCAATAATATTTCAATAAGTAATTAAAAAACTAGATATATGAAAGCGGGATTCCATGGAAAAAAGAAAAAATCGTGGAGTCCACATTAATTTGATGATTTCTTCAATAGCCTATATACTGTTATGCTATATGTTTGAATAGTACAATGTTTCGGATTTACGCTCACGCAATAAAAAGAAAATTAACTATTATTTACTTCCATATTACTGGCAACAAAGAGACTTTTTAAATTGTATATAGATTCTCATAACGCGGACTTATTCTAAAACGGAATCTGTAGCGTGTATCTCGAAGCCACTTTTATCAACAACAATACAATAACTACAATATGCTGTTACAATTTACTGCTGCTTGTGCTCACATGACTGGCAACATAACTGTGAAAATTATCCATACTAATTTGGTTCTTATCCAAAAGCAATTCCATCTATTTTAGCATAGTTACTAACGTATGATAACGAAAAGCGAGTGCATATTACGGTAACTGGAATGCATCTGCAACATAACAGGTCAACACGTAATCGATGCAAGACTCGGAAATAGGAATTAATGCACACGTAAGCGGATATAAATTGGATATGAAGTATTAGGGTTTTATATCAATCGACGATCAAGGTGAAAGTGTATTTTTTTGTAACTTTAAGAAATGGCTTTGAGATTATAACATTCATATATTTATTACTCAATCCATTAAAATATTACTATAGAAAATACCTTATTGTATTTTAAGACCATATTTTAAGTTCATCTTGCTACATTCAGTGTATTAATCCTATATATTTCAACACGAAAATTTTCATATGTAATAAAATAATTTATATTATAAAAACGTAGCACTAATAAAAGCATTGAAAGCCATATTCAATTAATTGCTACCGAATCAATTTGTATTGCAAAAAGCTGGCAAATACTTCACTAAATTATAACCATTTCAAAATATCACAATTATTTCTAAATTTAAAACACAGATACATTAACAAACATTTTTACTATACTATAAGTTGTATATGTACCAGTGAACGGCATATATGTAGCAGCATTGTAGTTCGAACGAAACCGTAATTTGCAATCATCAGTTCCATAACGTTTAAATAAGATCTCCATAGTGCGTACAAAACGAGATAATGAACGTAATAATTATGTTCTCACGGTCAAGATAACAGATAGTCTGGCGGTGGCCCACGGCTGCTGCGCGGGGCGCCGCGGTCGGCGTCGCGACGCGATTCTCTCGATCTCCCGACTCCCGTTTCCCGAACACACCCCAATCGACGGTACGCCGACTCGTCGGCTATACTCGTACCGCATTCGATTATGTACCTTATTAAATGCCGCCCGCCGCTAAATCCATATGGAACGGATTCTGTCTCATCTAGGGGGCGAATAAATTAGAAATATATCACAATCTTACATAAGAGTAGAAAATATTCATCACCGGATCGATGTCCGTAAACACTAGTTATCCGCGGTGCGGACGCGTTCCACTTTATAGGAGTGGGTGAGGGCGCACGGTCGACTTCTCTATACTCTATATCGGTGATCGCGGCGATGCAGCGGTGCACCGGACCTCTCTATGTTTAGCGCGGAGCACGAGGGCCGGCGGTGTCGGCGCGGCGTCGCGGTATCGATCGGCGGTCGACGCGAGCGGTACACGCGTGTCGCATGGCTACCGGCGCAACCGGCACTGGTTGACGCGGAGGCGCCGCGCACGCGCTCTGCCCGCGCGACCGTCACTGCCACACCACCGACACCACGCCGCGCCGCGCCGGCCACCCGCTCCGAGCGACGCCGCTCTTATCTATTCCCCTATTTATTGTACACCATATTATGGTTCACTCGAATTAATATTTCTGCGCCTCGTGTTACCAATAAAATGATTTTCGATTTAGAAGCAAGGCAGAATTTATTAATGTCACTTATCATCGTTTCGATAATAATATCATAATATAACATAGTTAATGCTAATTTTATTGTCACGATTTTTTCTAACTTAAGGGTAGGTATTACCAGTATGCATCCAAGGTTTTTCAAAGCTAATTACTCTACATTAAAATTATATTTGTACATGTGTACCTACAACTGATAAACTCCAGAACTATACCGAACACATTCTGAAATAGAAGCAGAACGTTTGACTATAAATATACGCAATATTTTATTTGAATGGTATTCGGCAAATCGGCTGAACTTCCAGGAGTAAATAATAGACAAAATCAAACATTTCCATCCACAAGATTACCTTTTTAGTAAAAAAAGTATCAGGAAAAAGTAGGCACACTTCAGCATGACAACAAAGAAATAAAAGACACGACAACACAAGAGATTTGTTGTTGAGACAACACACAGATCAAACCCATAAGATTTTAATAAAGAAGACCATACAAACGTGCCCTTTACGTTTTATTGGAAGACATCAAACTTACGAGTTACTTTGTATAATTCATGTTCATCTTCTATCCAAAGAACAATCCCAACACGACCAAGTGACCTTACGTTTATGTTCATTTTTGCTCTGAGCTGCGAAAATGAGCATATAAATTCTTTAAATCACATATGTAGTATCTATTACATTTTTCGAAAATATTTAAATAAAACATTTGTTATTTATCATTTGTCAAATGATGAATACCCAATACTACTTTTATGCTTCAATAAAATAAAATTTTATTAGATGTGGTCTCATACATTTGGCCGTAACTATCCAAATAACTGATTTTTTTATGTTGTTAAAAAGTTATCTTTTCCTTGAAAGATAAACAACTCTACTATTAAACATACCTCTATCAAAAAAATTTTAATGATTATTGTAACTTTAGTTTACATAAAAATACATATTATGATCATAATAATATATACATAGTTAAAAAAAATAGTTTACTTCTTACGGTATTAAAACTAAAAATAACACAGTAATAAACAATAGACTTAGACATTAGTTCATATTTATGGGAAAATGTGTTTGACATTTTTTTACGGAAATGTAACTTTTATAAAAATAAATAAAATATGTTTATACGCACGGAAGTAATTGAGTGTCTCCCTGATCTGATCAGGCGTTAGTGCTAGGTCTTCTGGGCTGACTGGCAGCGCCGGCGATGGAATGAACCAATCTTGATTTTCGTAACCTGCAAACAATACGAATTTTTGAACACAATCATGATATTATCATATTTTTTGGTCCCGCTTTTGGTCAGCGTGGTGGACTATGACCTAACCCTCTCAATTTTAGAAGAGAACCATTAGTAGGACGTTGATAGATTGTGATGATGACGATTATTACATTCTGTAAACATGACATATCTATATTTTGCCATATGGCTTTTTATTATTCATCCGACTGCAATTAATCATTTGGTAATAATGCGGGCAATATATCGAAATAAATACCTAATATAAAGTAATAAAATAAAAAAAAACATTTTGATCGTAATGTGAGTTTCAAAATGCAAGGTCTAGGTATAATATAAGAATCATACTGCAGTTTGCATTAACAAAAATCAAAATGCAAAAACTTGAAATCAAAATTGTCGTAGGTATTCTTCTATTTCTAAATGTAAAGATAAATTTTCAATCTTCCCTTGGAATCCAAGATCCATCATCAGAAGTTTTTGCGTCAGGCGCGCTCACCAACGGACGGGCCAATCATTTTATTTTTATTCAATAGTAAACTTGTATCACGGTTATATAATAGGTACAGTCGCTCAATGTTGTCCAACTACTTTCAATCCAGTTCTATCCTGTTCCAGAACCCATCCCAAGTTGCACTATCAACGACATGTAGAATATCAGTATTTTTTTTCTTCAAAGGCTTTAATAAAGCCTATTACAATCATACATTATAATTACTTATAGTCTATAATTTGTGGAAATACTGAAAACCAATTCTCATTTAGATCAGTTAAACTGTTTCTGATTTATAACGATTCGTAAAATTTATATTTATTAAGAAATTTGACATATAAAATATATGTACCGACAGAGGCTACATATTAATAGTAGCAAATAATAGTATAGATACACCACATTTTATAAAAAAACAAAGATTTGGAAAGTGTCCAAAAGCAGCATATGGCTTTTCGATTAACAAGCATGTTCTTTAATGTTATAAAAAAAGTGGGTTTAGAATTTAGATGTAGCCAACTTAGGGAATAATCTCGGAAACCACTTATTACATTTTTCAAATGCATAGTACCCAAGAATATTCCTGAATGCCAATATGGGATTTTACAAGATATATTTAATAAAAAAAAATCGAAGACTTGAAACGGATCCGCGGGTACCAACCAGCCAATGGCTAATAAGGGTATAGACCTGTTCAAGCTATGAGATGCTATTCTGATGTGGTTGCAGTTGACGGATGGTATGCACGAGACCGGTCGGGAATGCACTCTGGTCAGCGGACGATGACTCGTGCGATGAGACACCATTATTTATAGCGTCATCGGGCGACGCCGGCGCCGGAAACCGCGCCTCGTACACTTACTGGGACGGAACAACGTATATAGAATTTGGCTTAATTTTACACTTCTGCAATTCCTATGGGGTGTACGCTGAATACTGATTGCGTGGCAAACAAAATTTTTGTCACCTTTATATCGTAACATTGGAAGTTTTAATATATGCATGGCACATAGTACTTCAAGAGTGATAATTATCTTTAAAATACTATTGACCATTTTTATACTTGGAATAATCATTTTAAACAATTAAAAATTTCAAAAGTAAATTTTTATTTAAATCTTTTTATTACTTAACTCCTTAATATTTTTTATAGATCAACTTTTCAATCGTACATCATTAACGTTAATATTAACGAATAGATCCGAAACCGTAAATAAATTTAATGTAATGTATATAACAAAGTGTGAAGTTAAGGAGAAAATTTTAATGAAATAGAGAAAACGCTGGAAAGTCAACATCTTCCTCGAGAAAACACATGTTTAGTGTGTTAGCTTTCTTGCGTGCATACTATGGGTATTAATGGGCCACATCGATTACCTAGCAGGTGTAGATTTGCAACTAAACCAACATGTAGAATGATGTAAGATAGAAATTCTAGTAAGTATAATTATTAGGTCACCCTTTCTCCAAAGAAAAACTTTAATGTAAAACCGTTTTAAAGGTTTACACCACTTGATCACGTATCACGCGATCAAGGTTAAATCGATACGTACAGGGTTTTCATACAAAGTATGATATAGTAGAGGCTTGAATTTTGGAGATTTGTAACATACTTAGATAAAACCACCAAGGTATGAAAAAAAATTAAAAGAGTCGAACACAATAATATTATAAAAGTCAAATATAATAAAGGACCGACCATAATATAAATTATAATGTTTAGTAAATCTTGTGATGAGTTATTTTAAAGCTAACAATGACAATTACTTAACCTTCATACAACATTACATATTTTACGTAATTACTTACTAGCTATCTGTAGTTAAACAATTTGACATACATAATTTAATGCAGCTATTTGCATTGCCTTTGGCATTAGTCTGTTAGTAGTTCTATTTATATTATCTAGTTTGAAGTCAATTGCAAAGGTTTATGCATATTCTACGTCATAGTTGATAAGATGAACGTTATGCGCATGAAATAGATCACGTCTAACGTCAAATATTCTTAATCAAAGTACGTGTTCCGACGGCTCTATGTTACAATGACTGCTCCATGAAATTAAAACTATCACACGCCGAAGGATAGGGTTCCATCCGCATACATTGGACCAATCTCTTAATGTTAAATTTTCCAGATCGCTTGTATCTCCAACTTGCAATATATGCTATAAACTCCTGACATGACATGACATTGAGTTTTTAAGAGCTGCGCAAAAAGAACTCGTCTTTAAAGCTAGCGGTTTGAGGGTGCGCATGAAGTTCCTGTGGCCAT
Source organism: Tagiades litigiosa (assembly GCA_018248735.1). Classification (NCBI taxonomy): domain Eukaryota; kingdom Metazoa; phylum Arthropoda; class Insecta; order Lepidoptera; family Hesperiidae; genus Tagiades; species Tagiades litigiosa. Next base: position 5,068 of record DWJH01000104.1, on the reverse strand, counting down.
TGGTGGTGGCAGCAGTGGTGACCACTTATGACCAGGTGGAAAGTTTTGTTTGCTGGCTAAATTTCTTCTCTCATGCAGGTAACCTAATGTAAAAATAAATTTGAAGTAGAAGTAGTAAGAAATAAATTGGAACGCTTACGTTTGATAGTATATTCTACTAAAGAACCCACTTTTATTGCTAGCGTAGAATCAAGAAAAAAAGGTCGAAAAAAGAGTTCTCCTATCATTTCCAATATTATCAGACAATCCTGAGAAATGCAAGATAAGGAAATAGTCATTAATGATGTTATGGTGCTAATGTTATAAGAACCGATATTTCCACGTGCAGCATTTCTAGAATCAATGTAACATTTAATTATAATAATAAATTATATTTTTTTGTCCTTGAAAATACATCTTAAATACAAGCAATACAATTTCATTTGTTACATTATATACGTAATGTGTATACCTTAAATTAAAATAATATTTAATTTAATTTACAGTAGACAAGGAAATGATTAAAAGAATAGTTTCCCGTCTGCAAGGTTATGTTGCTGAGTGTGTCGCAATACTTACTGATCATTTAAATTATAAACTAAATTGAAAAATATAATTTTTAAATTCAACATGTTGCAAGAAAGCAGAAAATGTTCTTTTTTTGTTTCCGCCTTTCAAAGTTATCATTTATCACGAAAATATTTTAATCTAAATCCCATTAAACGCACGTGACAAATTAGAACGTACATTTCTGAAGCAATAGAGTTTTTGAATTAATGTGGTTTTATTTATACAGATATAATTTATACAATATTATATAAACTATCCAGTTTAATATAGATGAACACGGGCAAAAGGAACAATTACACAAATGTAAAAATGTTGTTCTTACATAAAAGGTGGCTACAAAAATTTTAATTTAAATCAAGGCATAACATAAAATCGAGAATTAATAATGCAGTACAAATACATGGTATATAAACTGCCATATAATGAAAGAGATACAGCCTTCAACAACGTGAACAATACCAGTTTGACATAACATACTCAAAACAGAATCAGTTAAGGCAAATAGTGCAAATGCTAGTGGGTAATAAGGACGTACAAAAATACTAACATACGGCTGTGTCCCACTTTCTGGACATTGAACGTTATTAAACGCGACTACTGAGAAGAAGACTGCAATTAGCTTGGCAAGAAAGATCTTGAGTACGGTATGATAACAACGCGAAATAGAGGATAAGTAAATTTCATTACACATTGACTTTAGAGGAATAGCAATTATCATTTTCTAATAATAAAGTACGTAAGGTTTTTTTTGTAATTATATAAGAATGTACGTATACAGTAATTGTGCCAACCGACATACATATTCGAATGTAGCTAAGAGTGCCACTTCGTTTATCTTCATAAACAAAAATTATTTAATAAACAGGCAAGTTTGAAACTGTCAAACGAAACTATAATGGACTATGTTCGGAATACTATCTGTATTTAAGAGTTATCATGAAGCGCAGTTATCACTTAACACCAAGTGAACTGCACGCCCATTTGCTACTTAGTCTCTTAAAAATAAAAAAGTTTATCCTCCGTAGGGCACATATTAGTAACACGGATCAATAAACGCACGAAGATTGAACACGTAATGGTGTAATGGAGTATGTCGCAAGTATTTTTAATTATTTCTGTCATTATAGTGTTAAAAATACGCCAAAGAACCTATTTACAGGAACAAATCTTAAAAGTACCTCCGATATCTAGTCAGTTGTTTCGTAACGTGAGGGATTACAAAACGAATTCTAACAAGAAAGTCTCTATGTCGTTAATAACACGTGCACGGCATATAGTTTTATATTATAATAAAAGAAAGCAAATCAATGAATTAATTACCTCCAAACTGTGTTAGACTGTCTGCTCTCAGGCGATATTTTGGTATTTTCTCTTGTAGAAGGCTGACGATTTCTACCTCAGGCACCTCCTCGCTATTGCATACCTCTGCGAACAATAAAAATCGTTAAAACCAAGTGGATCCTTGTAAAAAACTACACACATAAACGCACACATTTTGGTTAAACTTAAAGATCTGCATACCGGACACGTATTTCTCATAACGAATAAACTCAAATTATAATCCTGTTCAATTGGTGGCGTATTAGTTTTTACATTAAAAGTTGCAAATTGTATATTGAAGTATGATTCATCCGCATTTACTGTCGATATAAATGGAATTACAAATAGCATTTTGCTTTCAACTTTTAAAATTTCGTAGTAAAAGTAGTATCAGATAACAATGTATTAGAAAGCCACAGGTTTCATTGTGACTTCGTCGTGACTAGACAATCAAGCGCAATGCAGTGTAAGTCTATAGGGTGAAATGTGGGTACGAATACGCGCTTATACTCTCCGTATTTAGTGTGGAGGCGGCAGACAGAATCGATAAAGCTCCCTCCCTACGTGAGGGGCTGACCACGCCGTCTGAGGGGGAACACACCCCAACGTTCGCTCCCCAACCCGAACCGCGTCAGTGGATACAGAGACGTGTCTGGCAATTTGCATCCATATCGATCGGCGTCGTGCGACGAATTCGCAAGCACCGGTTGATAATTAAGTTTTGCTTTGGAGCCACCCCTCGTGAATTTTAAAGTAATTGCTCGTTTTATTCTATTATTATTCCAGAATATAAATTATATCCAAGTGCTGTATTATGTTACTGAGATGCGTAATTAAATCGGCTGCCAAAATAATATCTAGTCACTTAATTTATTATTATGTTATCTAAATTATAGCTGTGTAGAGTTAAAGATTTAGGTCTTCCCTTAGGATCATGAAGCGGCGCGTTTTAAAATCCTTTAAAAAGTTTTGTAGGAAGTTTTAACTTCACATACGAAGGACTTTTTAGTTTGAATGTTATTCATACTGCACGGATATTGTAAACGCTAAATTGCACCTACGTATCACCTCGCCAATAACACATGCACATCACATGACCGACGAACGTCCTTTCTTCGCTAAAATGCTAATTTTCGCTTTGAAGTATGATAATTGAAATCCCATGATCTGACCAGTACCGGCGCATACATTCAATACTTAGATCTAGCTTGAATTTGGTGAACATGTAAAGAACTATTAGACATTCAGGACGCGCGGTTCATTAGCGGAACGTAACAAACGAGAAGAAACAAGAAGTTTTTTAATGGGACTAATAGAATCAAATAAACTAGAATGTTGGCACTTTATACGTGCTCCGGTTACCTAACTAGTATCAATTAAACCGCAGTATTTAAACTGGAGACAAATTCGTACACATATTCATTGTAAACGGCTGATAAAACAAACTAAGTACGGCTCAGAATAATTTATAGTGTGTAATTTAGTTCTGCAATATCACCGATATTGGCCTACGTCGTGGAGCTACGAAGAAATGATTTGGCATCTTGTTTCATGAGCTGAGTTAATGTGCACAGATGAAAACAAAAATAGTGCTTTAGTTATAAAAACAAGGAAGAATGTTTTTTTATAGGATGAATCCAGCAAACGGGCTGATGGGCCATCTGATGGTAAGTGGTGATCGGATGGACTCGAGCAACACCGGGAGTGTCACCAGTGCACTGCTGGATCTGAATGAGAGCTCTTTTTGCGCCTTTCTTGAAGAACTCCATGTCATAGCGCTCAGGAAATACGTCAGCCGGCAGTTCATTCCACAGCCTGCACGTTCGAGGTAGAAACGAACGCGCAAATCGGACTGTGGATTTATGGTCTTTACTTTGAGCAAGGTTGTTTTTAATTGAAATAACGATAATTTTATTGGTGAACCAAGACTTGTCATGTTTACGAAACGGTTTGACTTATTTTTATGAAATTTTATATGTATAACCAATAAGTCTGAGTGTCAGTCGTAATCTATATTTTATATTCCTAAGTTCACATCGAATTTCTTTTATTTTTTTTGTGATTTTTTTTGTTTATATTTTTTATGATGTAGTATTAAAATGTATACAACCTTAGATTTTACCCTTCTATTACGGACCCCTATTTTACTAGAAATTTCCTATAAACAATTTATATGACAAAACAACGTTACAAATAAATGAATTTGAATATTTGCCAGATCGGCTACTTTAAAATAAAATTTTAAATTAAAATAAATATAGCAGATCCAATATTTCTTAAGTTACATATTACTTTCCTCAATATAAACCCAAACGACCGAACGCCAAAATTTGATTTCGGCAAAATCAACTTTGATACCCCAACTTTAGGTTCAAATCACCTTCTCAGTTAAATTTCAATCTTTTTACGGATAACCTTCATCAATGACAGTATCATTTACATATATTTTACATTAGTTATTTTGAGTTTAAAAATTACTATGTCGCTAGTGGTAAAATCCATTTCTTTGACACTTTATAAGTTGTGTTTCAGTTTGAAGGGTGTGCTCATACGGTGAAATACGAAGCGGTGACAGGTTTTTTTTAACGATGGGAAAATACGTTTGCGCTTCTGCCCTGGACCTGGGGGCGGGTATGTGGGGATCAACGGAAAGATTCCTTTACTACCCACTAAAAACCCGTCGGTGCTGCCTCGACACTTGTGAAGGACTCCGGGATCTCTGTGCGAACGAACCGGAGTCCTCCAGCGCACGCTTATTTCCAGCTCAGCACTACCAAATCCACCCGGGACCATGCTGGCCCCTGATCCCCCTTTTAGTCGCCTCTTACGACAGACAGAGACCTTAGCGCTATTCTGGTCCCGCAGCTACAGGGACCATAACCATCGGACCTACGAATATCTTTTGAATAATTCAAACTATATACCATTTTGAAGTGAATAAAATTTGAATACTAGATGACGTCCGCAACTTTAATTTCGTAAAAATACCTTAAATTTAGTAAAGATAAGAATCGAACTCGGGACCGAGTTCGTCCGATGTTACAACCATCGGAGCCATCGGGTCGTGCAAATATATAAAATTACAGATATCTTACTAATATTATCCGTTATTGGTTGTATAGACCCAAAGCTCATTAATAAATCATGAAGTATAATTATTGGTTATGTTCCAAGGCTGCGTGGGTTACTAATAGAGTTT